>OY747717.1:45521443-45618943 GCA_963556495.2 Valencia hispanica | reverse complement strand
TGTTCACTAAATATAAATGAATTCTTAACTTGGAATCAGCAACCTCTGATCAGTGCAGCTCTAGAATCAAAATAACAGAGCAAGGGAACATTTCTCCATCCTAAACAACTCAAATTCAAAATACTCCTGTTGATGATGATTCATTTTACTTTTCATCTCTTTTGTTAAGGTTTTGTGGCCACAGTGGCCTTTATTAACAGTGGACACACTTTGGACCTTGTACTGACATGCGGTATTGAGTGTGAGAAAATAACCATCCACATATCCCGGTCCTGTCTGACCACTTCTTGATAACTTTTGAATTTACTTTAACTGACCATCTTAAATCTGAAAGAAAATGTCATTATAGTAGAGCTTTATCAGACAATGCTGTAACAATTTTTAAAGAATCTGTTCCATTCTTACTTTCCTCAGTGTCTCAGAGTAACACAGTGGATGGCAGCAATTCCATCTCTAACCCTTCAGAAATTGATGGTCTGGTTCACAGCGTTACGTCCTCATTGCGTTTGGCTTTAGATAGTGTAGCCCCCTTAAAAAAGAAAGTGGCTAGCCATAGGAGGCTGACTCCTTGGTTTAACACAGAGCTTCATACTTTAAAGCAGAATACTAGGAAGTTGGAGAGAAAATGGCGCTCTACACATCCAGAAGATTCCTATTTAACCTGGAATAACAGTCTACTGCTGTATAAAAAGACCCTTCGACATGCTAGAACAGCATATTTTTAATCATTAATAGAGGCGAATAAAAACAATCCTAGGTTTCTTTTTAGTACAGTTGCCAAACTTACACAGAGTCATAGCTCTGTTGAGCCAACTATTCCCCCCAGCTCTTAGCAGTGATGATTTTATGGGATTCTTCATAAATAAAATTAATTCTATTAAAAATAAAATCATTGGCATCCTCCCAAACATGATTACTACTTCCTCAGTAAATGAGGCAGCATCGGAAAGAACTGTAGAACCTCATTTGTGCTTGGGCTGTTTTGATTCAGTCGAGCTTTCGGAATTATCAAAAATATTAGCCTCATCTAAACCTCCAACTTGTATGTTGGACCCAATCCAAACCAAATTATTTAAAGAAGTGTTCCATTTGGTTCCTGGCCCCATTTTGGATATGATGAATCTATCCTTAGTAAACGGATACGTACCACAAGAATTTAAAATAACTGTAATTAAACCTTTACTCAAGAAACCTTCCCTTGATCAAGATGACTTAGTGAATTACAGACCTATATCTAACCTTCCTTTCTTATCCAAAGTCCTTGAGAAAATTGTTGCTAATCAAGTCTGTGAGCATCTAAACAGTAACGAGCTGTTTGAAGAGTTTCAGTCAGATTTTAGAGCTCATCATAGCACTGAAACAGCACTGGTGAAGGTTACTAATGATATTCTCATGGCCTCAGATAATGGACTTGTGTCTGTTCTGGTTTTGTTAGATCTCAGTGCTGCTTTTGACACAGTCGATCATAATATTCTCCTAGAAAGGCTTGAACATGTTGCAGGGATCAAAGGAACAGCACTAGGCTGGTTTAAATCATTTTTGTCTGATAGATTCCAGTTTGTTCATCTAAATGATCAATCTTCTTCACTCTCAAGGGTTACTTGTGGAGTTCCACAGGGTTCTGTGCTTGGACCAATTCTGTTCACCATATATATGCTCCCAATTGGTAGAATCATTAGACAGCATGGGATAAATTTCCACAGCTATACCGATGATACACAACTATATTTATCCATAAATCCTGATGAACCCAGTCAGGTAGGTAGATTACAGGCATGTCTGGAAGACATAAAAACATGGATGAATCTAAACTTTTTGCTTTTAAATTCTGATAAAACAGAAGTTGCTGTCTTTGGACCAGAAGTTCTTAAACAGAAACTGATTAGTCAATCACTTCATCTGGATGGCATTAAATTAGCCCCCAGAAATAACGTAAAGAACCTCGGCGTTATTTTTGACCAAGACTTGACATTTAAATGCCATATTAAACAGGTTTCTAGGATTTCCTTCTTTCACCTCCGGAATATTGCTAAAATTAGAAACATCCTGTCCAGGAGTGATGCTGAGAAACTAGTCCATGCATTTGTTACCTCAAGGCTGGACTACTGTAATTCTTTACTATCAGGAAGTCCACAAAATGCCATTAAAAGCCTTCAGTTGATCCAAAATGCGGCAGCAAGAGTTCTGATGAATATTAAAAAGAGAGATCACATTTCTCCTGTTTTAGCTTCCCTTCATTGGCTCCCTGTTAAATCCAGAATAGAATTTAAGATCCTTCTTCTTACATACAAAGCCCTTAATAATCAGCTCCATCATCCATCAGAGATCTGATTGTTCCATATGTTCCTAACAGAGCACTTTGCTCTCAGACTGCAGGTTTACTTGTAGTTCCTAGGATTTCTAAAAGTAGAATGGGAGGCAGATCTTTTAGTTATCAGGCTCCTCTCCTGTGGAACCAGCTCCCAGCTTTAGTCCGTGAGGCAGACACTCTGTTTACTTTTAAGGCCAGGCTTAAAACTTTCCTTTTTGATAAAGCTTATAGTTAGAGTGGCTAAGGTCATCCTGAGCTATCTCTGTAGTTATGCTGCTATAGGCTTAGACTGCTGGAGGACAGACTTACCACTTTTCTTCACTCTGCTACTTCCTTTTTATCCTACTACTCTCCAGTTGTATTACAGTACATTCTGTTATTTCGACTGTTAACTTTGTTTTCTCTCAGTGTTTTTCTCTCCATAGAAGATATACCTGGTCTGGTATCCTGCTTGGCTGCAATGCCCTGTTGGACGGGGGGCATCGACTGGGATGATCCTCTCAGTAACTGAACATCCACTGTGTCCTGTTATCAACTTTTTACTTTCTGTAACATAGAAAGTTCTCTTATATCAGATCTTCTGTTCCTTCTGTGTTTCTGCTCTGTCTTCTCAAACCCCCAGACGGTCGTGGCAGATGGCCACTCCTACTGAGCCTGGTTCTGTTGGAGGTTTCTTCCTGTTAAAGGGGAGTTTTTCCTCTCCACCATCGCTACATGCTTGCTCAGTATGAGGGATTGCTGAAGGATTGCTGTGGTTGGAAAGTCTGGCCAACCTCACGCCAATGACTGACGCAATCTGCTGGGATTCCTTAAATAGGAAACTTTTCAACTGATTGGAATGTTTGTATAAATGTATTGAAATGACTTCTTGTTAAGTGTCTTGAGATGATATCTGTTGTGAATTGGCGCTAAATAAATAAACTGAATTGGATAGCATACAGAAACGTGAGAGAAGTGGGTGAAAAGACATTTGGCAAATGTCCATAGGCTGGAGTTGAACCTGGGATGACCGCTTTGAGGACTGAGGCCTCTGAACTTACGCCATGCAACTCCCCCTTTTCATCTCTTTTACTAGAGGGAGTTGTTTACATGAAGCATCGGCTCCAAAAAGGTTCGAGAAAAGTGTCATCATAACAAAAACTGCCTAACACAAAAGTGTAAAAATATCCTAGAATCCTAAGAATACCTAGATGAGAATGGAAAGCTGTTTATTATAATAAACTGGTCATTCATTTCTTTCTCTGCTCCTGCATTTGTAGATATATTCTGATTAAACTGATACAAGCGGCTGAAATGAGTTTCCTCCGCAGAGTGTCTGGGCTCTCCCTTAGAGATAGGGTGAGAAGCTCAGTCATCCGGAGGGGGCTCAGAGTAGAGCCGCTGCTCCTCCACATGGAGAGGAGTCAGTTGAGGTGGCTCGGGCATCTGGTCAGGATGCCTCCTGGACGCCTCCCTGGTGAGGTGTTTCAGGCACGTCTCACCGGGAGGAGGCCCAGGGGAAGGCCCAGGACACGCTGGAGGGACTATGTTTCTCGGCTGGTCTGGGAGCGCCTTGGGGTTCCTCCCGAGGAGCTGGAACAAGTGGCTGGGGAGAGGGAAGTCTGGGTCTCTCTGCTTAGGCTGCTGCCCCCGCGACCCGACCCCGGATAAGCGGAAGAAAATGGATGGATGGATGGATTCTGATTAAAGGTTTATGGAATTTTCATTTTTGAGAAGTAGCATTTTAATACACTTTAAAAATAATCTAAAGTTCTAAATGTGTTTTTACATTTTACAATTTTTGAAAAAGATGGGAAAACAAGTATATATAAATCTCTCTGTAAACCTATTAAGAACGGCATGCAAAAAAGAGATGCCACTTCATGTTGGACAAATTTGACATTTGTCTGACCGGAATGATGAGTCGATTATCAAAACAGCTGTTAAATCAGTGTTAAATCTGTGGCTAATGGTCACAGCTGTAACTGATGTGTGTTGGGGATTTTCAGCGAGTTGTGAAGGCTGACGCCCTTCCTCAGGTTTCCTCCTCCAGCTGAGTTTCTGGGACCCCTTGCTCCATCCTTTCCATCTCTGTCAGAGCAGAACACAGAGCAGCCTGTGCTTCTTTTAATTTACTATGTGAATGATTACATAGCTCATTGGCTGGCCATTGTCTGGCTGATGGATTTAATTAAGTTGGGATTAATCACGGCAGGTGATATTTAATGTTTGGGATGAGAGAGCAGGGGAGTGGCCACTGATGGTGGAATCACACGTTTGCAGGATCTTCCTAGATTAATGCACCTTCCTGACAGAGGTTGAAAAATAAATTTCAAACACATTACCTCCTGGCCTTGCGTTGCCTTTCTCCATTTTTTCCACATCACAGCCCACTGGTTGGCCCTCCCTCCCTGACTTCTCTCTGTGCTCGGGATGAGTTATTTTATTTAGGTATTGCAGCTGTAAAATGTTTCGCCTCAGGTTTGTCAGCAGAGGTGGGGAGAAAGCAGTGTCCATAAAAGTCTCCATAAATCAGATGAAACGCTTCTGAGAATGTTGGATATGTCTGATTCTTATCATGTTTCTCATGTTTCAATTAACATTTGAAAGCTTAAACTTAGAAGTTAACCTAACTTAAACTAATTAAACAAATTGACCTTTTTATCTACATTCTTCTCTACATGGGAAGGATGGCCAGTCTCTCTCTGCTTTTAAAGAATGCATTTTCCAAATGTCTAAACCAAACTAAAATAAAGAACTGAAACAACAAAACATTTTGTCTGTAACTCAGCCATAAATAACTTAATCTCAATAATCATAATGAATGGAACCCCTGGTCTTCATTAGCTTTTCGTTAAAGGGGGAGGTGTGGCATGAAATATTTTATGTAGTTACTGTTGAACACCATAGACATTTGAAAAATCTTAAATCTTTTTTGTACATTTTAAAAATGTACAAAAAAATCATTTTATAAAACAATTCACCAAAAAATTGATCTTTTATTACTTACAGGTGTTTTCATAGTCATGACCCTTTTTCATAGTTGAGCTGTATTTTAATCTATAGTTAAGATATCTCTTATATATCTTAATATATCTTTTGCATGGAGAAACCAAACGCATGCATTGGGCCATTTATCAATCACACAAACTGTCTTCTAATCTTGAAGGTTCTGAGGGCCCATCCTATGAATCTCATCTTCTGTTCGTTCCATAGACTTAAAACTGTGTTCAAGTCGGGTGATTGACTAAATCAAAGCAACAGCTTTATTTTTTCCTTGAATCAACTCAGGGTTTATTTCCCTCCATTGAGTGTTTGGGATCATTAGTTAGTGGAATTTACTAGGCTTCTTTTATCCCTTCTCCAAATCTTCACCAACCTTATTGACTTTACTTTTTATGCTGTTCTATGTAAAGCAAGATAAACAGTAACCATCACTTTTTGTCAATTTGGGAGCCTAAAGAGCAAAGCTCTTCCAATGTCATGGAAGATGATGAGACAGCAATATGATCTTCTTGTAGCTTTACTTGTTTTTAAATTAGAACCCAGTAAATTTAATGGAGAATCAAAAAATGAACAAAGGTAAAGGAATGGTGTCATTGGTAAAGAGAGATTTGTGTTCCTTTTGGGTCGTAGGCAGAGATTTCCTCAGTCACATGACTAAAAGTAGATTTTTTCAGGATACTGATAGCAAAAGTAAAGCCTCAGTAATAGGAGATTCTTAGAACAGAACAAGCTAGCCAGCTGTGCAAAACACTGGAATAACCCCACAAATGACTTTTTTTAGGTTTTGAAGTAAAACAAAAACATCACATGGAATTAGTGTTAACAATTAATCGGCTGACATCTGCTCAGAACTTCCTTGTTATTAAATGATATATTTATCTTGTGCAGAAAAGATTCTGGCCGCAGCGATCAGAACTCCAGATGGATTCTCACTGATCGTGTGTGGCACGTGCTGCCACTGCCCACCGAGGACAGCAGATCTTATCAGGTCTTGATCATATTGATCGGTCCTTTGGGCCTAACTCAACCATTCAGCTCAGACGGTGGTGGACGGGGAGGGGCTGAGCCACATGTGTTCTGGAAGCAGTCGGTGGCGTGTGCACTTCTGATCTGTTATCTGCAGAAAAAGCTTTGAATATGATTATCTGACGCGGGCCCTGCTATCATTAACATTGTAATAGGGCATCTGTCGGTGTTGTGTTCTGCTGCTCTGTGCCTGCAGGAGGCCCTGCGTCGTCCTCCTTCAGACCCAATCACTTCATTAATTAACCTGAACCTCAGGTCGGCCGCAGCTCCTTTCACAACACTCGCAACTTTACCTACACAACTCATTAGCTCCTCATTTAGAGCTGCTGACGGCTGCTGGGTGTTTACAGAGGAAGCTTCTGATCAGGACTTTACACAGAGACAACACTGCTGGGGGGGCTGACCTTCGCTACATCAGCCTCACAGCCAAATTAGTCTGCCATGTAAATCAGAAGCCGCAGCTCGTGTGACAACAAAAACACCTGTTAGGGGACGCTTTCAGTATCGCCTGTGTAATTGAAAGAGGTGTGTCATAAACACATTATAATCAGCATAATAATCCCCATCATGAATATTGGCAGAGCAGCTGCTGGAATCCTTACCAGTGCAGAAAGTCTCACCGACGATGAGGCCTTCTGTTGACACAAGAGCCTCCCCACAAATGAAATATTGTGTGTCAGTAGATTATATGCCCATATAAATAATGGCTGAATGAGAAATGATCATTAAATCATTGGTGACTCTTTGTTGGTGTCCAAATGAGCTCTTTTGCCTGGGCCATCTGTTAGCGCAATGGGCTACGGGACGCCCGCCTTGTTGGTGTAACCCCAATACCCTCATATTCTTAGAGCTGAGCATGTGTGAGATAAAGTTACTGAGTGTAAAATAAAAGCACTCTTCATGCCCCCACTCCCCAGCAGGTTAACATCAGATATACATGCTGACCCCAGAGGGTAATGTGACGTCTGGTCCACCTTCCTGCCCCCCCCCACACACACACACACATCTACAGATGGTGGGAGGATACTATGTATAAAGATCTAGAAGTAGAGGGCATGCAGATGATTATGTAGCATGACAGTATCTATTCTTAATAAGCATCAATAACTCAATATTTTGGAGAGCTTAAACACGGACAATGGATCTATTCATATGTTAACATTTTATTGTAATATGATTGGTAACCTATGTATAGTTATCAGAAATATGAAAATATGTTTTGGGTATTGAAAATAACTTTTTCTAAATAAAAATTTAATCTAACCTCAAATACTGTATACAAAAACACAGAACAAATTTTATTGATGTAGTCATTAGTTATCAGAAAAAGATGGGGCTAAAGTGTGAACAAATAAAACAAAAACCTAACTTTACCTCAGGATCAGAGCTCGAGCTAGATATTTTGTTGTTGTTCTGATCGACAGTGTCAAAGAAATCTGGTCAATCAATTTTTACCCATCAGTTTTTGAAATTATATCATCTAATAGTATTTATAGTATTTGTAATAGTAAACAAACTGAATAAAATGAACATCATCAAAACATAAAATAATTCACCTGCTGTGGCCTGAACACACAGTCTCACATCTTCCTCCTGCTCCACATGGAACTGAAAGAAGAAACCATGTGTGCGTATTCGAATAGTGGGATTGCTCCAGAGATTATTGTTATGAGGTTTTGGATTTTTGCTTCAGATAGAAGACTTCTCAGGGGGGTTTAGATGTTGTTCTAGAGCAGTGGTTCCCAACCTGTGGTCCGGGTCCCTAGAGATCACAGGGGGTCCTCACATATTTATCTGTGCTAAGGTTACCAAAATTCTATTTGTAAATATCACATTTATTAAATCCAAAAGACAAAAAGAACATAGTCAATATAACCGTGCTTCACTCATCTTTCTATCAACTCTGACTAGCTTTTTTGTCTCTCCTAAAGAAAAGCATCCCCACAGCATGATGCTGCCAACGCTGTACATTACCACAGTGATGGTGTATTTCTATCTTTATAAAAAATTCTCGGAAATCTCAAAGAACTTTAAATCACCACCATGTTTGCATTGGAACACTTCTGAAGACTGTTGCAGGTTACATTTCAGGCGAAACGCAAAACTCAACATGGTAAAGCTTCTTGCAAATAACTGAACAGTCAAACTTTCTTACTGTGAAATGGAAATGAGTACATAGAGATGCTGAACTATTGTAAGTAGCCACATGACTCTACCTCAGCAGAAATGAACAGTTTGTTTGTGGGTGACCTCTGGCTACCTGAAGGTTTCAACCTTGCTATCTAGTGTTGAGAGATGAGGATCAGTAGAAGGCATGTGTTCCCAGTGTGCGACCCTACTGGAGCATTGGGATTCCAAGACAGGACAGAAAAAAAAACATCTGCTCAGGTGTCAGCGTGTATCAAGGTATTAGCTGTGAAATGAGAGCGCTGTTGAGCTATAGGTCAGGTGGGAAAAAAAGTTACCTTCAGCAGCTCGTCACAGATTAATGTTGGAATCATTATCATGCGTCTGTGTGTGAATAATTCTGAGGTACAGATACATTTCTGGATTAAATCAGCACCGAGAGCTGCGTTTCCACATGAAAAAGGTGGTGCTGGTGGGGGGGGCAACTGACTTTGCACCACCGGCAGAAAGATTAGAATATATGTGTGCATTTATATTACCTCCTTTAGTGTCAGCTAAATTATTCATGCCATCCAGATCAGTTCAGTTTCGATGTGTTTCCTGCTGCAGGTCATACATCTAACGGGGCTTTTCCCTGTATTCATTTCATTTTAATAAAGATCTCTTCACTTGTAGATGTTTAACCTGCCAGGCTCACATTAATATGTTGCTTTACGGTGTTTGTCATTGTTTTGCAGAATCAGAAGGTGATGTGCTGCTGAGTGGATGCAGAGATTTTCAATTACTAGAAGCAAACTTGATGATGTCAGGTGTCAGGGCTGGATTTACGCTGCGTGTTAAAGCCTTTTATTTGGGACTGTGTATAGTCAGTACAGTCACAGTTAATCTGTTCTATCTGTTGTTGCGCTCAGCCCTTCATGCAGTTAGATATTTCATTTTGGTTTTTAGAAAGTCAGTTACTGTACTACACTTATGATGTGGGCTGCTGGTTGTTTTTCATCTTTAACTATTGTCTTTAGGAATGGTGTGCCAATTCACCATTAAATCAATTAATTGCGATCTGAAACATCCCAAATCGACAGTGATTCAAAAGTGTTTAAAATTATTTATCATCCACCCATTTTCTTCTGCTCATAAACATCTGTTTATGCCCAATTGTTTCCTCAATTTCCTCATTTACTGTCCACCAACAACCTCTTGGGTTTCTCAGCCTTTGGTGAAGAGCTTGAAGAAGAACTGAATTTCTTAGATTTTTTTGTTTAAACTTACATTCAATTAAATTCGGTTTATTTATAAAGCACCGATTCACACCAGATGTCATCTCAAGGCACTTTACAAGAGTCATTTCAATACATTTATACAAACATTCCAATCAGTTTAAAGGTTTAGTTAGTTCCCTATGTAAGGAATCCCAGCAGATTGCATCGAGTCATTGACTTGAGGTTGCGTCCCGTACATTGAAATATTGTTAAAAAAAATAAGCTGAAAAAAATAAAAAGATATATATTTTAAAATGTCCATGAGCAGAGATTTAGAGCATAGATTAATCGACAGACGTTCATTAGTTTTTATGTAGGACCACCAAGAAACTCTTCTAACAATGTGCTGGATGTCCTTGATAGTTCTGTGAATCAGATTCGAAAAGTCTAAATGTTCCTCCCTAGGTTTTTCCAAGGTCACTGCATACTGGAAAAGCTTTACCTGAAAATCAGTTCTTGATGGACACTGTCAAGCTAAAAAAGTTTTTATTTGAATGAAAAACTATATTTGTAGAAGAAAACAAGAGACAGTCTTTAAATGTCCATCACATGTGTCCTACACAGTAGTTTAAAGAATTCAGTCAACCTGAAGCATTTGCCCTTTCTCAGAATGTCTCACTTTCAGAAGACAATCTGTTATTCCCTCTCCTCAGGCAGACTTTCAGCCTGCCCACTGATGAATCTGCAATTATTGATGGCTTCATATAAGCAGTGAACTTCTCCAGCCGACCCGTATGGTAATTGTAAAGGAAGTCATATGCATAAAATTAATTATACGGTGCAATAAGGCCCATAAATCAGGTCACTATCAATTCAGCTGAAAATGTTTCAAGCACTTGCTCCTCTGCAGAGTTCAAGGTACAAAAGGAGAGGAATCCCCATTTTTTTATGCCAAATCAAGAAAGTAATCTATCAGAGTGGACAAAAACGTGTTTCCCATAATGGCTTTACTCAGCCATGTCTTCTATATTTGGAACAGGAAATGAGCTTTTCTTCAATTGTGTGCTGCTTAATCCTTTAAATGGTGCAATCAAAGAAGAGCTCCTGTTTCCTCTCCCACAGTGATATAATGTCAGCATCTAAAGCAGTGCCACCTTCTCTGCCTTTATGTGACTCTAAACTATACGGGCAATGAGACACTTTGTAAAAACTGTTAACCTAATTATTCAGTTCTTAAATGGTCTGCATGGAGGATGGTATTTACTGCCCCTGCAGGCAGATGCTTGTAAGGATCCTTTGAGCGACGGCTCAGAGTGGTGGGGGAACTAATTCGATAGAACAATTACATGCGTTCAGTCCATTTATTTTCCATCGCATAATTATTTGATGTATTTGTTTTAATGACATTGTGTAATTCAGTTCATCTCTGGCTCTCGCTGACTGCTGGCTTCAATTACCGTCCAGTCATTTATAACTCCCTGAGGCTAAAAAGAAGGTAATTGCCCAGATGGAATGCTTAATGAGGGTGGTGCAATTATTTCCCAAGTTATTGAGATTTGTATTTTGTTAGCTACTTAATTAAATAGCCTCTTTTTCAACAGGTCTTTTTTCTCCCAATCACAGGGCACTAAGGGGCAGCTTATTACCCATCCTCTGAGGCGTAGCACTCTACATTCTGCCTTCTGTTTCTGGAGGTTAGAAAAATGAACAGCTTCTCCTGAAAATGAATTGCTGCTCTGAAGACACAGTGTAGTGATAAATGCATGATCTGTGCTTCCAATTAGCACCAAAGAACAGATATATTATTTTATTCATTCCATGGATTTTCTCTGCTCTTTTAAAACTCATGGAACTCCAAATTGGTACATGTGCAGTTTTGATAGGTCTAGTTTTTTTCCATGTTAACAACTTATCTAATTTTCCCTCTTTAACTGGTACAAAGATAATTATATAAAGATTATTTTTAAAATCAAATAGATTTAAGTTCTTTGTTGTGCATACACTGCATTGCATCAGCTTGTTTTCCTTTGATAGAAAACGTTCACAATATTTGGTACTTTACAATCAACAAATCTGTCTGTATGGTATTATTGGATTAGATTGGGCTGTAAACTGTTGGTCTAGAATATGAATTTGACTCTATCTAATCGGGTTGTATTTCAACTACCCTGAATGGATTTGACCCGAACTGGACTAAATGATTTGATAAGAATTGGACAAACTGCTTTAAGATTACATTTGCTGAGAGTTTGTGCTACATTAATAAGCTGAACTAAACTTGATTCAGATTCAGAAAACTTTATTTATCCCACATGGGGCAAATCAGTTTGGTAACCCCAACCACAATAAAAATGATAAAAATCATAAGAATAAAAGCACTCACAATCCTAAACACATTGCAGCAGAACGGTTCAGCTTAGTGTCTCACTAGGCAGGTCAGACGGGAACAAAAGAAAAAAGAAAACAAAAAAACACTGGAGTTACTGCATGGTTAAACAGTCTGACAGCGCATGGGATGAAAGAGTTTAAATAATGATTTTCTTCTCCTACGGGGTGCATAATATCAATGAAACTGGACTAAAATGAATGAAATCTTTTTTTTGGTCCTATTCCATGAAGTCAAAACATTGGCAATAAAATAGGCCAAGAGCCCACACATGATCATTTAACATTGTCTGTCATGCTGAGAGACAGCTGATTTCAAACAAATGATATCAACGGGTCATTTTTGATCCAAACCCACAAGTCTGTTGTGCAATGGTGAGATGAGCATTTGGAGATTGCAGATAAATCTCTATATAGGGCATACAGCATTGTGGAAAGATCGAAAAACTTTAGGATACTTTTCCCTCAGTGAACAATTCTATTAAAATGGTAAATGGCCTATACTTGCAAAGTGCTTTATTTAGTCCCTGAGGACCCCAAAGTGCTTCACACTACATTCACTCATTCACTCATTCACACACACATTCACACACTGGTGATGGGGAGCTACATTGTAGCCACAGCTGCCCTGGGATGCGCACTAACAGAAGTGAGGCTGCTGAACACTGGCGCCCCCAGTAAGTCATTCAATATCTGAATTAGGGATGTTCTGTATCAGCATTTTAATGATATCCGATATACCAATATAGTCTAAATCCAAATTTCCAATACCGATGTAAAAATCAGTATTGGAAATATTGATATATTGCAAGCTATGCCAAATAAACAAAAATATTTTAAAAACTATAGCTCGGATCTGTCATATTTTGACATTTTAAGTGAGAGGAGAAGTAGCTGAGGAGTTTGATGTTTAAAACCCGTAACATTCCTGCAATTTTCACCTGAAATGTTTTTTAAAAAGCATACCCGAATTAAAGCTGTTCATGAACCATTTTGAGTAGAAGTATGATTGGGGTCTCTTTGGAAAGAATACTCTAAGGTTCCCCCAAAACAGTGAGAATTTGTCTGAGTTCTATTGTTACCAAGTAATATGATCTTGAATACACTGCAAAAGATTACATATTTTGTCCACCTATTAATTTTCTAAACATTCAAGCTTTACAAATAGCTTTAGAATGGAGTATAGCTTGAAAAAAACACTTGGTCTAAAGCCTGAAATATTACCTTTATCCACAAAGATTTGACAGTAATAAACCAAAAAAGTTATTATTTAGCACATGTTTTTCTAATTAGTGTTCCAGAAAATGTGCGCTCTCCAGGGTGAATGCACACATCACTGTACCCCTCTGATTAAAAAAACAAACGGGTAAGAATTCAATTCAGTTTATTTATATAACGCCAATTCACAACAGATGTCATCTCAAGGCACTTAACAAGAAAAGTTCATTTCAATACAATCATACAAACATTCCAGTCAGTTTAAAGTTTTCTATCTATAGAATCCCAGCAGATTGCATCGAGTCATTGACTTGCAGTTGCATCCCTTTCATGCAGACTTCCAACCACAACAATCCCTCATACTGAGTAAGCATGTAGTGACAGTGGAGAGGAAAAACTCTCCTTTAACAGGAAGAAACCTCCAACAGAACCAGGCTCAGTAGGAGCGGCCATCTGCCACGACCGTCTGGGGGTTTGAGAAGACAGAGCAGAGACACAGAAAGAACAGAAGAACTGATATAAGAGAACTTTCTATGTTACAGAAAGTAAAAAGTTGATAACAGGACACGGAGGATGGGATGGGAGCATCATCCCAGTCGATGCCCCCCGTCCAAAAGGGCATTGTAGCTAAGCAGGATACCAGACCAGGTGGAGCTTCTATGGAGACAAAAACACTGAGAGAAAACAAAGTTAACAGTTGAAAAAACAGCAAATAATACAAATGGAGTGTAGTAGAAGAGAAAAGTAGCAGAGTGAAGAAAAGTGGCCAGTCTGTCCTCCAGCAGTCTAAGCATATAGCAGCATAACTACAGAGATAGCTCAGGATGACCTAATTTCTTTAGGAACTTTTAAAAGACCACCGCCCTGAGATCTTAGAGCACAGGGGGGGACATACAGTTGCAGAAGGTCAGAAAGATATGAAGGTGCTCAAACATTTAAAGCCTTGTAGGTTAGCAACAGGATCTTAAAATCTGCTTAAACCGGACAAGGTAACTAATGAAGGGATGTCAGTCCCGGGGTAATGTGCTCAGGGTTCCCCGTGCAAGGGCGTGGAATTAGCATGGAGGGAAGGGACATGTCCCCAGCAATATCCAGCGATTATTGAATTGTCCCCACCAATAATTTGAACTCTTCAAGAAAAGAAAAACAAACCCGATAGAAAGCAAAAAAGAGAAAGAAAAATACCGATCTGTCAATGTCAACATCTCATCCACCTAGAGGTGTAGAAAGAGTTTAATTACTTCTCTACTGGAGTCCTACCTCCCGTAACATATATGGCCAATGTGATTGGCTGTGCCTTTCCATGCTGTCAGGTGAGACTCTGCCTTTATGTTTGGTTGTTAGCGGCGCCAAAACTGCAAAGAGAACTTTCCAGTCCGTGAGAGGTCTCAGGTGCAACTTGGGCAACACATGAGTGTCAAAATTGCTTTTTACTTACTTGCGTAAGGAGGGCAGCAAAAAAGAAGAATTTGGACATGAGGAGCTATTTTTTAAAGAAACCTGTAAGTCACTTAAAGTCAAGTTCGCTAATGAAACGTGTCCGTCATAATAACGTTACTGGCAATGCTACGCTTTGGCGCACATCATACAGTCTCAAATTGTATGTAACTATGAGTTAAGTTGTTTGGAAACTAAATGCACAACAAGCTGCCCACGATTAATTATCTTACACCATGCATCTAAGGATGACGCAGGTCTGTGCACGCTTCCCCCAGGGAGCAACGTGGGCATTCACTGTGATTTCTGTCATACTTTTTAGCCCATTTCCCGGTCATGCAACAATTTTTGCGATCGGTTCGTCTTCAAAGCTGTATAAAAATAAATATTGTTTCCCCAAGAATTTCTGCCTGCATATCTAATTTCCCTCACATATGTTTTAAATACAAAATAATTGCAGTAAAATTATACATTTTACTGTTGCAGAGTCCTGCACAGGTCCAATTTTACCAACCCCCATGCATTAGGATAATTTTTAACCCAACCCTTTACTCCAGAGGCGGTTTTTGGCACGGGCGAACTGGACAGCCGCCACGGGGCGCATTTATTCATCATGACATATAGGGGGCGGCACGAGCACTAACAAAAAATAAGATTTGCGGTTTCCTATCATCGATGCACTGTGTGATGAATTGGTAAATTGGCGCCCCCTGCAGCTCCAGTCGCCCCTACTTGGTGGCAAGGTGCTGATGTGATCATACGTCAGTTCTGAGCGCAGTTTTAAACTGCGATTTTTTTTTTCTTCAAAAATAAACGCCGTTGAATGAGCACATCCGCTTTCCATAGCACAGACCATGAAACACATGGTGTGAGAAGAGGGAGGGGCGACAGGGGATAGTTCACCTGGGTCTCCCAAATGCATAAGCGTCATTTTAGCCGGGGACAACCGGCAATATTTATGATTGGCAGTTTTGTCTCCACCACTTTTATAAACCTGATGTGGAATTTCTTACCAGCGCTGATCTGACATCCACTTGTGCTCCCAGCACAATTTCTGTGCAATCAGGATCCAAACAGACTAATATTCCACTCCAGAAAGAAACATGGCTATATAAAAATACAGCCATGTTTCAGTCTGCGCAGATGCTGCAGCTTTCTTTGCAAAGGTTGATGTTTCGTTCAATAAAGACTCGCATTCAAAAGCCGGTACAGCATTAACAGGTAACTGATTAACTCCTATCTCTTAAATGCAAGGTGTTCTAATCATGTAGCGTCACCTGCTCCATGCATCTATGCACAGATGGCGCAGGTCTGTGCGGGCTTCCCCCCAGGGGTAAGGTGGGACAGGCACTAATTTCTCTCAGGTATATTTTAAATACAAAACAATTGCAATAAAAGTACACGGTTTATTGTTGCAGAGTTCTGCACTAGTCCAGATCAAATCCTGATCCAACCCAGCCATTCATATAAATCATCGGTTTGTGTCCGCCGCAGCTACCTGCTCCAATGCCTCCTTAACTCCCCATGGGGCTGTCAGCTGAGCTCTCAGATAGCGATGCAAGTACAGTGTCCAGGTCTGAGATGATGCTCCGTCAGATTCGCTTAAAGGAATCTTTTTTTTTTGATTGATTCGGCCTACTCATCTCCTGGTTCCCCGTCGTCGGCCTCCTCGTCTCCTGGTTCCCCGTCATCGGCTTCCTCATCTCCTGGCTCCCCGTCATCAGCTTCCTCATCTCCTGGTTCCCCGTCATCGGCCTCCTCATCTCCTGGTTCTCCGTTATCGGCCTCCTCATCTCCTGGTTCCCCGTCGTCGGCTTCCTCATCTCCTGGCTCCCCGTCATCAGCTTCCTCATCTCCTGGTTCCCCGTCATCGGCCTCCTCATCTCCTGGTTTCCCGTTATCGGCCTCCTCATCTCCTGGTTCCCCGTCATCGGCTTCCTCATCTCCTGGTTCCCCGTCATCGGCCTCCTCATCTCCTGGTTCCCCGTCATCGGCCTCCTCATCTCCTGGTTCCCCGTCATCGGCTTCCTCATCTCCTGGTTCTCCGTCAACGGCTTCCTCATCTCCTGGTTCTCCGTCATCGGCCTCCTCATCTCCTGGTTCCCCGTCATCGGCTTCCTCATCTCCTGGTTCTCCGTCATCGGCTTCCTCATCTCCTGGTTCTCCGTCATCGGCTTCCTCATCTCCTGGTTCTCCGTCATCGGCTTCCTCATCTCCTGGTTCCCCGTTATCGGCCTCCTCATCTCCTGGTTCCCCGTCATCGGCTTCCTCATCTCCTGGTTCTCCGTTATCGGCCTCCTCATCTCCTGGTTCCCCGTCGCCGACCTCCTTTTCTCCTGGTTCCTCGTCGCCTGCCTCCTCGTCTCCTGCTTCCTCGTCGCTGGCCTCCTCGTTTCCTGCTCCTTCGTCGCAGACCTCCCGACTTTGTTTTTGTGTTGTTTTTGGACTCTAGACATATTATCTTTAGTTTCTAGTTTCTTAAGAGTTTTCTGTCTCCCTTGCCATTTCTTTCCTTTCCTGTTGTCTCCTTGCCACTCTGCTCTTGACCCAGTTTCACTCATTGCCCTCACATGCATCTGCTTTCACTAAGTAGTCCTTGATCTTGTCTGTCACTTCTTCATTCCCTCCTCAGTATATAATCAGCTCTCATTCAGTCACTACTCGCTGGTTCGTCGTCATTCTTCCCTGTCTGGTTCCTCCGACATTTTCCTGGTCTCTGTGTTCCCCTGAGGTTTGTACGTTTTTAGTTCCTTGTTTAATTAAAGTCTTTAATTTGCTGCATTTGGGTCCTCATTTATACCAAAACATGACAGGCACAGGGTTCCTCATCTAATGTTTTGACTTCTTTGCTGGGGCAACAAAGTCCAATAATTCAAGAAGTGAGTTATTAAGGTTCACACTCAGTGTATCCACACATAGTTCGTTGGTAAAGATGGAATCCAACACAGCAGGTAACTGCAAATTTATAAAAAGCAGTGTTTCAGGGCTAATGTGACGAGATAATCTAAGGATTAAATTATCCCTCTCAGAAACCTGAGGTTTAGCAATTAAAATATCAAATAAAATTGCTTATTGGTCTAAAATAATAGTAATGGGCTGAATGTGTAATAATGGCAAGTTATCCATATTTTTTCCACGTCCACGTGCTTCCTGTCACCGTGGTGACCACTAGTGCTGATACTGCTGCAGCTGAGCATGCTCCGATGACGTCGGGTAACCCGGAAGAAGGCAGCGCTGTTTGAGAGTAGAAAGATTCTCCAAATAGCAAGAATCGCCTATGGCAAGGACCCGCCGCATCCAGGATCTAGTCCACACCCGCTTCCCAGAGCGAGTGCCACACATACGACCACTTTTCTTCAGCGTTTCCATTTCGAGGGATTCCAAGCTGGATCACGCCGATGTAGTTCCTCTGGTAGCGACACCAGAGGCGGTGGGACTCCTCCAGATCGCTTTCCAGCGCGGTGAAGCGTCAACAGTGAGTCACGGATATTAAGAAGCACGTGTCGCTCGTACATTAATAAGGAATGGGTTTTTATCGCTAGTAGAGATACCACTATGAACACAATACATAAACATTTCAGAAGAGAGAGACGGCGTGCCATGACATCCGGCGCCATTCTTGTGCATCTAGGTGTGTAGAGCACCATTTTATAAATCAAACAATCAATCAACATTTATCTCTACAGAGCTTTACTCAGCCAAAAGGCGACCAAAGTGCTTCACATTAAAAGACAAAAATATAGTTAGCTATTAGAAAATGTGTAAGACAACAAGAGTCAAAATGTTAAAGTAAAAAATAAAAGCAACCGCACAAGTGATAAAACCAATAAAACCAATTCTGTATGTGTTGTATCAATAAAACAGGTAGTTTAAGACAACAGCAGCTCTTCAGACCGACGATGTTGGAAATTAAGCAAAGACTGGGGCGGCAACAGTGGCTCATGAGTTAGGAGTTCATCCTGTAACCGGTGGGTTGCTAGTTCGAAGCCCTGCCCCTGAGGGCAGTCAGAGCGCCTGGTCGTATCGTTTGCATGGCAGCCTTGCTTCTGTGCCATGGGGCAAACTACAGTGTAGTGTACTGTCTTCGTGTGTCTGGGTGAATGACTGAATGTAGTATAAGGCACTTTGGGGTCCTTCAGACTAGATAAAACAAGTACATGTTGTTTACCATCTAAAAAAGCCTCCTTCAGAAACTGATAAGCTTAAAATCATCTTGAACAGTGTGTTATGATATAACTCCAGCTGTTTTTAAGCTGCAGCTCCTGCTACCACATCAAACTCCAACTGCTCTTATCATCACTGATTGAATTCATCATGGCATATAAGCTTGAACTGCTGCAGTGTCCCATTAAAATCTTTGATGAGAAGTTGTTCTCCTACATGAGAAGGGTGTGACATCACAATGTCATGCCTAACAATAATATTAGTCCAACTGGGTCATTAAAAGGCTATAGAGGCTTATCAGCTAACACAAACTGTGAGCTTTATGGCCAAGTCTGCAGCTGGTATTTTAATGAGGTGTTGCAGCATGCAGCTTTTTGCCTGGCCCAATAATTGGGACATCACAGAAATATTGATCTCAGTGTTATTATGGGAAACAGGAATGTCTGTTTAATTCAAAACACTGGTGGTTCCCACAGACAGGGCAACTGCCCACTATCTGAGGGCTATGCACATAACAGCTAGCCTAGCCCCCCAACATCTTGAGTTCTGCAGTTCTGCTTCCTGTGTTTTCCTCACTGGTACTGTCTCTAAACCATACAACATCGCTGGTCTGACTATTGTCTTGTACAACTTTCCTTTCATTCTTGCTGAAACCCTTTTATCACACCTGACACTTTCCTCCACCCATCCCAACCAGCTTGCACACGCTTCTTCACCTCTTTTCCACAGTCTCCATTGCTCTAGACCATTGACCATTAAAGTCCTCTACCTTCTTTTCTTCTATTCCCTGTAACTTCACCATTCCATAAGTCTCTCTCATTTATACACATGTATTCTGTCTTGCTGTGACTAATCTTCATTCCTCTCTTTTCCAGTGCATACCTCCACCTCTCTAACTTTTCCTCTACCTGCACCCTGCTCTCAGCGCAGAGCACAATGTCATCTGCAAACATCATAGTCCATGGAGACTCTTGTCTATCACCGTCTGTCAGCCTGTCTGTCTATCGCCAAAGCAAACAAGAACGGGCTTAGAGCCGATCCTTGATGCAGTAATCATGCATGGAAATCTAGCGAATCACAATCTGGGGTGGGTGGGAGGTGTAAGGTGCTTCACACAGGTCTGCACTCCCTATGTGCTTTTGTTACTTGTCACATCGAGCACTTCAATTTAAAAGGATGTTGTTCCATTTCAAAGTAAAAGGTTAGCAAACTATACTGAGGAAACTGGATGGTCCTGCTTACCGGGGCAGCAGGTTGTCTCTGTCTCCATGGTTACTGATGCCAGTCAAAGCAGCGTCTCCAATAATGTCGCCACAAGCGGGTCACATGTGCTGATCTGTTCACCCCCGGTAGAAGATCTGGTCCAGCTGTATGCTGAGGGACATTTTATTGGATTCCCTTTGATATCCAACCATTTTTACCTTTATTTCCAACAGGAACCTGTCCCGACCGCATTAACTGCCTCTGTCACTTTCTCCCAGACACTGTTCTTTTTTTATTGGTTCCCCCTGAGCTGATGGAACCAAACAGCAATGTTCAGAACAAATTTAACTGATTTAATTTGTTAAAAAATATGTTAAATATTTCCACAGAAGTGAATAACAGCAAATGAGATGATTCTTTGCCATATTTTTTTATGTCTGCAGCAGGAATATACAGAAACTGCTGGGTGGTGGGGGGAGACATGAAGCTGAGGAAACGCTGATTACAGAGGGCAAAAACTATTGGTGTTAAAATTACTATGACAGTTTTTTAAAAGTCTGTTCATCATGACTCATTTTTTTGCTCCACTTATGTTTCACCTCAATCTTGGTCTCCCTGAAATTCCTTTTTTTGCTCTCTTGGCCATTATTTACGGGAAGAACGCAAGAATTTATTGCACGTGTTAGAGGATATGGTGTGATCAAATATGGTTAATTGAGGGGGTGTCTGTATGTAAATGAAAATTAACGAGCACGAGCACCTAGGTACGCAAATGTGGGATTTATTAACAGTTGATTGCGCAGGAACATGCATATGACTGGCCAACACATTTTTGATAAATCGGGATTTGGACTGTTAGTATGAACATTCTAAATTTCATCCGTAGGATAGAATATAGGACAGTTTCTACAAATGTTTGATAAATGAGAGCCCAGGACTTTATCGTTCCTCCATCCAGTCTCCTTATCTACTTTCCTCCTTCCAAATGACACATCAAGTATCTTCAAACCTGTCTCCCTAATCACATTAGCTGTAGCTGCCCAGTCATCTAGGAGCACCTACTGGCCACCAAGATCCTGTCTCAACTGCTCCCTGAAAACCTCACAACACTCCACCTGGTCCTCTGCTCTGCCTTTGTTCCCTTCACCTTCATCACCATCAGTTTTATCCTCCAGACCACCATCCTACTATACGTTCATAGCTACACTCTTGCCTGCCTCTAACTTACAGTCACTAATCTCCTGCAGCTCACAACAATCGTGCTCCAGCACATTTTTTGGCGGCCCGCTGGAGTGCCAAGAGTGTTTGCGTGTGCGTGATGTTGAACACAGAAAATGCAGACTAAAAAAAAATTCTCCCATCATCGCTTTGGCGTCCCCTCTAGTGCAGTGCCCTTATACGACCCATATTGTACCCACTCCTTGTGCCACTGCCCACAGAAATCTGGTTTCACACCCTTCAAGTGTAATGTGGGGTTAGTTTAGACAGGTTTAGCGTTTAAGTAGCAAAATGTAAGACCATGACAGTGAGATTCATCCTTTAACATCAAGAAAAAAACCTGTACAACACCTTCCAGAGAGTAGAAAATCCAACCTCAGAGTGTTGCAATCCTCAGGTGTTTAAAAAAAATCCTTTTCCATCCATTTAAAAGGTCTTGCCATATTCAGTCATTAGCTGCGTTTACATGAACACGAGTAATCGGATTAAAAGCGTGATCAGAATAAAAATGCTTCATGTAAACACGCCATTCGGAATACTCTGATTCCAATCGCACTCATTCGGATCAAAATTTCATTCGGATTGAGATGGCTGGGTTATGCCGATTGTTAATCCGATCGCTGTTCATGAAACAGAAGAGTGGGGTGTGGGGAATGGCAGCCACACATCCCCCAACCCCAAGCCCTCAGTGTCTACATGCGGTTTAACAGTGGGCACCGGCACCAGAGGTGAAGCTGATTGAACAGCTCCCCCTCTGGATGCCAAAAAGTGTCCCCACCCCAAAGTCCCTACATGTGTGTCTCATGAAAATGTTATAAGTGGAAGTATCTAATTTGTACAGTAAAATTGGGATCTAGGCCGCCACAGGATAGCAAAGATGGAAAAACCTCCTTGCACCCCAGTGACGTGCCCATGCCTCAAGACCCTATATGGGTGGTAAAGTGATGGAGCAGGAGGTGTTCGGGAATGGGGAGGGAAGGACTGGGAGACAAAATGCCTTCCCAGGGAGCCAGCTCCCCCTCTGACCCCAATAAACACTGCTGTTCACCAAGATCCACCAAGGGAGGGAGGCCTTGGCACGTTCAACTTGGGGCCCACAGCCAAAGCACCGCCAAGCCCCATGGATCCCAAATCAAATCAAACTTTATTTATAAAGTGCTTTTCATACAAGAAGTTGCATCACAAAGTGCTTTACAGATTAAAATGACCCCACATAAAACCACATTCCCATCCCTCCCCCACATATTTAAAAGCTTGGTCACAGCTATACTCCCTCCCCCCAACCCAACTCCCATGAACACACACAGTTAAAAGCAACAGTAAAAAGGACATTGGGCCGAGTGCAGATTAACCATGCAAGGAAACCCCATCCCAAGGCAGTCCCTCCAGTCCCATCCAAGAAGGAGAGCTATACCCACCCCAACATTCCCTCTACTATCAGAACACAAAAAAACACTAGACACCCAGGTCGAGTTCAGCCCCCTCCTCCCGCACACCCCTCCCCCCGTCCAAGCGCACTCCATTGTGGGAGAGCACCTGTCGCTAGATAGCAACAGCCTCCCCGCCAGCAAAGGAAGCCTCCAACGCTACCTGCGCATCAAAGGCCCCCGCGCCCAAATTCCTGGCGACATACCTACCCAGACCAAGAGCAAACTGACACGGGCAGCCGACCCACCAGGCCAACATCAACCACCCCCATTCCTGGGCCAATCCCCAGCCCTTGAGGAGCTACCACTGGTGTCCGATGGCTAAGCAAGGGACCCAAACCCGGGTCTGGGTTTCTTTCTGGGTTCCTTTGGGTTCCTCTGAGGGTTCCTCTGGGTTCTTCTTTTGGTTCCTCACTGGGTTCCTCTGGGTTCCTCTTTGGATTCCTCTCTTGTTTCCTCTGGGTTCCTCACTGGGTCCTCTGGGTTCCTCTTTTGGTTCCTCACTGGGTTCCTCTGGGTTCCTCTTTGGATTCCTCTCTTGTTTCCTCTGGGTTCCTCTCTGGTTTCCTCTGGGTTTCTCTGAGGGTTCCTCTTGGTTCCTCTCTGGGTTCCTTTGGGTTCCTCTCTGGGTTCCTCTTTTGCTAGTCCACTGGCAAGTCTGACCAACCCCGGCCAAATGCCCAACCCCAGCACCCCGCAGCACACAAAGAGCAGGACCCAGGAGCCAAGTCCAGTGGCAAAAAGACTGATCAGGCTCAGAAATGCCACCCAGCCACCACAACCACCAGCTAGACACTCCAACAAGCAAACAAGGCGAGACACCATACAGAAACCAGCGATGGCAATCGGCCCAGAGAAAAAGAGAGAAGCGGCAGCACATGCCGGACACTGGCTGGCCCCGACCCCCGCAGGCCGGCACTGGCAACCGAGACCCAACACCGGCCATCACCTAGCCAGGACCACAGCCAGGGGGTGCAGAGCCCCGAGCCCCCAGATCCTACCCAGGAGCAGCACGGCCACCAGGCCAGTAACCCATGTCCGCCAGTGCAACCCCCCTAAGGTACCGCAGGCAGCCGTCAGGAGTTACCACCCAAAGCCACCAAAGCCCCACCTCAGGTGGGGGCCACGACATCTAGCGCCCCTTCCGTCTAGCGATCTCACCCCCAAGGATCCCCTCTCCAGACGCCCCCAACGCCGAAACAAAAACCCAACATCAGCAACAATATCCTACGCGACAAAGTGTTGGATAATTTCACAGAACAAACAACATGAGCTAAACAAAAAGAATACATTTGTCATGCGGCACTGGAAACCACAGTTATCTCAGTCAAAGTGACAAAGCATCTCATACATCTTAATGTAGAGCATGTATTGCTTAAAAAAAACAGCCTTTGCCTTCGGTAAAAAATGGCTTGCTGTGGATCGTACATTTACTGATGATGATTATATTTTTCAGCCATTGAGGACAGTTTTTCCATAGCAGCCGGATCATACTCCTAAACCTAAAGTTAAAAAAATAAAGAAATGTTTGTGAGTCATAGTGGCCATTTATATTTAGGACATAAAAACAAATTAGTAGTTTTTGACATGGCAACAAAATTATTAAAAGTACATTTTATTTTTAATCAAACAATCTGGCTCTATTTCATTTCACTGGTTAAAAATAAGCATATGATAAGCAATGATTCATTCCTGAGACTAAAAAGCTGCGTGTCTTTGGACCACTTTCTTCCTGATATTAGTTCCCAACATACAGACTCAGACCTTGTGAGAAGAAACAAAGAGCAAAAAAATGGGAATATCACAGCACTGATGTGTTTACATAGCATCTAATGATATTTGCAGGCAGCATAGGATTAGTTTTAATGAGAGCTCCTGCAGCTGTTAGACGAGACATTCATGAGTTACAGTGAGCTATAAAATGATTTGATGTATTCACGGCCCTGTTACTGCAGTCAAATAAAAGCTTACTGTGAAAACATGGTGTAAAACTGTCTGTTTTATTGGAACAAGTGTTGCCATTATGTTGAGGGACAATATTACTGCATGCTGCCTGGTAAAACGGATGTGCTGATGTGCAGACAGCCTGCTCATCAGTCCTGCCTTTATTTTCACATGGCTGGAGTTACAAACAGTAGGGGTTAGTGGCACAACTGTTTGTTCAGTCTCTGTTTTATACAGAGAGCAGGTTAGTTTGTGAGTCTATCCAACAAAGGAAAATAATTGTCCTTAAAGCAAAATACTATCTTTACTGTTAGACTGTGTGAGACTACAGCAGTAAGAGAGTAGAGCTTCCTTCTCTGAAGTTGGAAATTAAACTTTTTATGGTTTTGTTTGAATGCCTGACTCACATGCATGAACACTCCCAGGAGAGCAGATAATTAAAAAAGATAATTTATTAAAGAGTAACAATGTAATGAAATGATGTGATTGTTCTGGTCCGTGATGATCTCTGGATACTCAGGTCAACGAAGCCCCTGAGGAGAAGAAAGAGAATCTTTGGGGGAAATTATGACATAGTGAGAGCTAAAGCCTTAAGCCTAGTTTATGCTTCTCCATCTGCGTAGGTGCTGAGACACGCAGCGCCACTATCCGTCGATGAAAGGGCTCTCCAATGGCCACGCAACAACAGACAAAGTAGAGCCCAATTTTCTGTCCAATGCAACGTAGAACACGTCGGCCATTGCTCCTTGAGTGGATATGCGTTTACAGCTGAAGTAAATAAACTGTTGTCAACCAGAGACGTCACTGCAATGGTAGGCAGACTCACCAGAAAAGGTCTGCACCCCCTGCTGCCCCGCTGACGGAGAAGTATCAACTAGGCTTTACTTGGAAGAGTAATGTTGTGCCACAGATAGGTAGGTTTTGGCTATGAATAATTATGAATAATTGCTTAGGGCAATTATTAATCAGATTCATAATTTTATGTAAAAATTACCAAGTTCAGCGGTATCATCCTGGTGGATTCCAGGAATATCAATAGCCAAATTGTTCAGTCTCAGTTTATGCTTATGATTACCTGCCTGATAAAGCTGAGATAATTAAACGATATATGAAGGAATAAGTTCTTGGCGTACCTGAACAGCAAGTTACTACACATGTAGGTGAAATAACAACAACGGTTTTCCAAAATACAAGAGTTTATTACAAAAAGAATTCAACTTTCAGTTAACATACTTTAATCAAAAAACTCACCAAACTAGTAACACACAACTAAACCACTAAGAAAGGAATAACTATATAATAACCGCGTCATTAAAAATGAATTTAATCCACTGGTCCCTGATAGCTTGGTCCATTCTTGGGAGAGAAAAAATATTTCCATGTTGATTCTGACAGTCAACAACAGAGCAACTTTCACGGTGGAGTTTGTACTTCGAATTGGAAATCAGTAATGGTAGAGGAGCAGGGCGGGCTTCCTGCAGCATAGGTCTGCGATGTCCATATATGGTATATCCTGCGCCGACTCGACGTCAAGTCGGCCAGAAATTAACAATCACGTATTTGAGTGCGCGTGGGCTGGTTGATGAACCCAAGGGTAAACAAACGCTTCAAACAAATGCTATCGGCTTCCCGGCCAGTGTATAATCGTTAGGCAATCATAACATACATTTTTTCTCGTCGAAAAGTGAAAATTACTGGTCATGACTCCTTTAAAGATAGATAATAAAAATATCAACACTAGCTAATGTTGAATATTTGAATGAATAAATGTGTTCATTTTCTTCTTCTAATTATATACTTAACATCTATGAATCCTTGTGCTCACATTGTCTACTGCTTCACCATATACAGCACTAGGTAGGGTTTGGAGGTTTTTCTTCTTGAAGGTTTTTGTGAAACCACGTCTTAGATTCTTATTTAAAATCTTTCTAAGTCTAAATAGTAAAGTAAGTTCCAAGACACACTATAAACTTGAATGAATGAATGTTGAATTTCTAAATGATTTAAACACGAAGTTCTTTATTTAAACATATTAATAATATTTTAATGATGCCTCTTCAGCAGTTTAATGCAACAGGGAGAGGGTTAAGTTTTATTTGTTCTAAAATGACCCAAAACTATTTAATTAGGTATTTAGATGGAGAGATGCGTCTAGCAATAATTATAAGCTACAGTTAATGTAAAAAAAACTGTTAGTCTTGGTAACAGTATCATATTAATATATTTCATGCTACAATTTGAACATAAAATGGTCAGTAAACCCATAGTGATCTTACTTTGTAAAAAACCTGAGTTTTTTTTTTTGTCTATCAAACTCATTGTCTCAGACGCATCAGCCGGCGAGACCAGACGACAGTAAAAGTAAGACCTATTTATCCCAACAAAGAGGAAAAAGTGTGTGATGTACCTGTATAGACTTACAGTGATGTGAAAAAGTGCTTTGCCCATTCCTGATTTGTTTCTTCTTTTTTTGCATGTTCGTCTCACTTAAATGTTTCATGTAGGTTTGGATTTTCTTTCTCTCTTAATAATAAAAGCCTTCATTTAAAAACTTAATTTTGTGTCCACTTTTGTTGTCTTTGACTAATGTTTAAATTAGTTTGATCAAAAACATTGAAGTGTGACAAACATGAGGGACAAAAATAGAAATCAGGAAGGGGGGCAAACAGTTTTTCACACCACTGCAAGAAATGCACAAAAAAGGCTTTATGAAGATGTTTTGTCCTCAATAGTTGTGGGAAACTAAAAGACCAGTCCTCTCCTCCAGCTGCTGCTAACTGCCTAGTGGCCTATGGAGCATAAGTAACATTAAGTAGGATGTTTGCACTCTTCAGATTGGTCTGGTGAAATTAATTAGATTACTTGTATTGTATCAAATGGTGTGCTTGCACTCGGTGTGGCCAGAATAATAACATTAGAGTTTATGCCTCAGTTTATAATGTCAATTTAGACAACCTTCCCAAAAAAGCCTTATTTAGGTATACAGCACTTTGAACCTTTATGAGCATGAATCTAATTAGAAATGTGGACTCAAGTCATGTGATTTAGAGTCAAGTCAGATTGAGACACACATTTAATGACTTTAGACTTGACTTGGACTTTCACACCAATGACTTTACTTGAGCGTTGCCATTTGACTTGGGAAGATTTGAAATTATACATCAGAGAGAGAATGTATTACAGTGGGAAAGCACTGGACATGCCACAATGGAACCATGACAAGGCCAAAGCTTCCTGTGTCCCCCTGGTCTTTAACCAATATGTCCTTCTCCTGTTGCTGCATCTGCTGTGTTGTTTACCTGCATTTCTTCTTCATCCGACTTTGAGAGCAAAGACACTGGCGATGGTGAGAGGTTCTGTCTTCCAGCACTATCCAAGACAAGGCAAGTTTATTTGTATAGCACACTTTCAACAACAAGGTAATTCAAGGTGCTTTACATGATTAAGTGGTAAAATAAAAATAGCAGTTAAACACAGACAAAGCATAAAAGGAAAAACAGCAATAAAGCAAGAAGCACACAGATACATCAGAGCATTACAAAGCATATAATGTAAAAACAGCAGTAAAACAAGAAGAATACACAAAACACAATACATTAAAGCATGACTCAAAGGCAGCTCTAAACAGATAAGCTTTTAGTTGTGATTTAAAAGATCTCCGTGTTTCAGCAGCTTTGCAGTTTTCTGGAATTTTGTTCCAGATTAGAGGAGCATAGAAACTGAAAGCTGCTTCTCCATGTTTGGTTCTGATTCTAGGGATGTTGAGTAGACTGGAATTAGAGGACCTGAGTGGTCTGGGGGGTTGCTATAGTAACAGTAGATCTTCAACATACTTTGCGGCTAAGTCATTCAAGGATTTATAAATTAGTAAAAGTATTTAGAAGTCTATTCTCTGAGCTACAGGGAGCCAGTGGAAGGACTTTAGAACTGGGGTGATGTGCACTTCTACATTTTCAGAATCAATTAAAGGTAGTGGTACTAACTCCTGGACAGTTTATAGTAACTTTTCATAACTGTTGGTCTAGTACAAGAAGAAAAAAGTGTAGTTTATAAATTAATGAATTTGAGTTTGTAAAACATTTGGGCGGTGAACTGTAACAAAGAAGTAAAAACATGTAACTTCCTGTCGATATGTAACTAATGAGTCAAAGCTAAAGAAGACTCAGGCTTATGAATAATGTTAGCTTAACAACTAAGTTTGTGTTTTTTGCCACCATATTTAGTTGTGGAGCCTGGAAAGATTCTGACTCAGGTGTAAACCCTGAATGATTACAGATTCTGAATTGCTAAAACACATTTCTTCATTCATTTCTTCACACATTTCTTTACCTCCACTCATTTTCTCAAAACCTTAAACACAAATCCAAACATTTTAACAACATTCACCAAACCCCCAGACTTCTCAGTCAAATACAAACCATCACTTCAAAATCAGTCATCATGTGCTCAAAACTAAAAAATGGGATCACCTTATACACACAGCAAATAAAAATATACTCACCTCAGAACAATCGATAGACACTACATCAGAAATTGCACAGCACCCAGGGCATATAGTTAACAGGGAACATTTTAGGAGTATATAACAAACAAATACCAGTATAAGAGTGATAAGAAGTGCTGACTGTAGATCTAAAAAATAAATAAATATACCACCATCCACAGATTCACAATATTTGGACGAATTCCATCAGACTGTTCTTATTTGTCCTTTTTCCTCTTCCTCCTCATCCACCATCTCTTCTTCCTCCTCTGCCTCTCAGAATGTGTCTATTTATTGTAGATGCATTCTGAACTTACCTTTATCCAGCTCAGTTGGTCTGATCACATCACATCACCAGATACATGTGTGTTGAAGTGTCTAACAAATGGCAGCTGTGTTTTAGTTGTGTTCACATGCTGCTGCCACTGTTTGCAGTTTTACTATAGAAGTGTGTCATGCATTTAGTGACTGAGAATGTGTTTAAGGTTTTCAGAAAAAGAGTGGATGGGTTTTGCAAATTGTGTCTAAATACCTGAACAATGATTAAAGTTTGGCCAAATCAGTGTTTGATTCGAAAAGTGAGTTTAGGCCACTGAGAATTTAATTTAGAGGATGGAACTTAGTGTTTTAGCCATTCAGAAAAACTGTAATAAATACATTTTAAATGATTTTTTTTTATACAAATGAGGTTTTCTTTTCATAATTTCATTGTCAGATTATCTATTATTATTTCACAATGTTTTAGTCATTTATTTACTTTTCAGCATGTTGGCATTCCATACTTCATTATTTCATCAATTTCTTGTTAAATACTCTTCAAATATCTCCTGTTAACTACATGCTCTGGATGTTGTGTCTTTAGTTATTTGATATAGTACCTAATGACTCAAAATGTATCTCTGCTTTCAGAAGGGACGTCATGTACTTTTCAAAACATTTCACAACAACTTAAGTTAAAGTCAGTTTGTAGTCATTGTAATCTACTGGGCAGAATATTTTTGGTATGAGAATGATGGTGAATTGTGTGTAAATCTTTAGATTTTTTTTTTTTTAGAAAATTTGATTCAGTTTCAATTCAGTTTATTAGTCTCAATTCACAACACATCATCTGAAGGCACTTTACAAGCCATTCCAATTCAATCATACATTCCATTCAGTTTAAAGTGTTCTATCTTTTCTAAAATAGTTTTCTAAAAAAGTTTTCTATAATAGGAAGCCAAGCTGAAGCAAGATGAGATGATGAGACATACCATCAGGTCTTTTTTACAAATGTGTCTGAAAAGGACTGGATCATAAATGAATGGACTATTAGTCTAGAGTGTTGAGGTTAAAAATCTTCAGGTATGGCTTACACTAAGACTGTCTAACTTTACTCCAAGCAGCTAGTTCCATTTGCAGTGTCCGTTAGCCCAGCAACACAGTCCCACAAATCCCCTTAGGCTACGTTAAAGTCAAAGATAATAAAGATCTGGTTTTATTTCTTGGTTTGAATTTACAAAATACACTTGTTCTAGTTGCTAATGAAAATAAAAGGCTCCTTATAAAACCGAGGAGTTAGCAGCTAGCAGGTAAGAAAACCGTTTGCTTCCACAGCTTCCAAGATCAGAATCTAAAAGTGAGCATCAACGCAAAGAAGCCGGAATTGGCCTGTTCTTAAAGGGGCAGTACACTACTTTACCAATATGTACCAAATCACCTAAACACAATAATTCTAGCATGTTTTAAAGCTTTTAGGAATTATTCAACATTTTAATCATTGTATGAACTTATAAATGAAATTATGTATCTTTTTAACATTAATTCTTATTCACATTACCTTGAATTGTACTTTGGCCTCTACAGAGTGCAATTCACCAAAACTTTGCATCATATTTTTCAAATCTGAGACGTGTCATTAATTAAACTCTTTCATTTGGCAAAGTTCATCATTAGTAATGGTTTTCCCCCCTTCTTGTCGTGTCTTGTCAGATTTACTCATTGGATGTCTTTGGTCTACAAGTCTCTTCTTGGTCTGACTCCTTCACATCTGTCTGTGTGTTTATCTACAAAATGGTCAAAACCATCATGGTCTGTGTTCTAGTGCTGCCCTCCAAATGACAATCCCTAGAATCAGAACACAATTGGGTAAAAGAACTTTAAATTTTTTCCACCTTCTTGGAATAACGTTCAAAACAATTTTAAGATTACAAGAGTATATTGAGATAAAGTTCTGTTCAACAGCCTTTCCATGTCTCATTTTGGTGTCCTTTAAAGAGGCTACATGCAACTTTTTCCCCAAAATAAACACAATAGCCTTTTTATTTGACCATTTATGACTCAAACATCTCCTGATGATCATACTGACACCTTGTCAGCTCAAAGTCGGTGCATCTACAAGCCTGTATCCAATTTTTTATATTTTCTGTTGGGTCGGATTTTCCCGCGCTGTCTGCGGATGTGACGTCAAGCGCGTTCATGTTAAATGTTTCAGATCACTCTGCCACTACCGCTAGTCAGCACTCGCAAGCAGTTCAATGGATGGTGTGAATACACAGAAGAGACCAAGGACAACTCTGACACCAACAGTAACTCCACATAAGACTAAGAAAGTTAAACCCCTGACAAGTGGCCGAAAAAGATCGAAGACTGAGAGCGACCGGCGCACGAGGGCGCGCTGCAAGAGCGAGAGAGAGCAGAAAGGAAGAGCAGTTCCGTTTTTGGCCACATGGGGTCAGTCGCGAGTTTAAATTTCAGAAAATTGCATATAGCCCCTTTAACATCAGACTTAGCTTCTTCCAAAGCTCTACAACATACAGGACCTCTAAAGCCTCTTTATCAAGTCAGAAGACATTTGTTGATCTATTTTCACTTGTATTCAAGGCTGAATCCAATTCCAGGGACATCACTTTGATAAATAGGAGCCTTGTTGATTTAGGGCCCTTCAGTAACCAGTTCACTTAAAGTGAGTGACAGTGGCCCCTGAGAAATTGCTGCTTCATTTAATAGCATTAATTGAAGTGCTGATGTGTTTGTGGCGTTTATAGGATTTGCATCTCATCAGCATTGACACCGACACACCAGGCTGGCAAAGACAAATGGCACAGTTGCTATGTTTGATTAATAGCTTTGATGTATGTTAGCTGTGAAACATTTTAAATGTAATATTAAAAGAGCTCATCATTCACTACTCAAAAAGCAACTCTCATAAACTGTTTGTGAATCATTGTGGGAGAGATCTTTCAGCTCCTACAGATACCAAATAACTCACAGCAAGTTAAACCACTGAACACATTTCCACTCTGCCTATAAACACACTGAGCAGAAGTTGACAAACCTGAAAACCAAACTGGCAGGATCATGAAAAAACTTCAGTCTTGGTGTGCTTTATCTCACCAGATCCTGTCCAATTCACAAAGTCACTGTGATTGGCTGGTGAAGGTGCTGAAGAAGTGATGATAAAAAGCAAAACATTTAATCACATTTATTATCACTTCAGAACAAAAACCTCTAGCTCATAAGAACACATTTACTTTTTGAAATCTGAATCTGGACTGGAGACTGTTGCATGCTCTGTAAAAATCCCCTCTATTAAAAAAAAGAATGAAAGCAAAATATGGTAAAAAAAAAATCAAAGGCTTTTACATATCAGGACATGAGAAAAATGATCATCTATTTACAGGGTTCTAAAACATTTTAAATCTAACGTAAAACAGGTTAGATTTCAGACTATCATTATTTATTACCTCCTCCAAGGAGGTTTTGTTTTGCCAGGGTTTGTTTGTCTGCCTGTTAGCTAGCAACATTAGTCAAAAGGTTACAGACGTATTTTGGTGAAATTTTTAGGTAATGTCCGCAGTGGGACCAGAAACAAGTGAGAGGGTGATCTGGATCACTGTCTGGGCGCAGGGGCAGGTGAAGGGGGGCAAAGTGCTTTTCTAGTTAGGGGTGTAACAGTACGCCAAAAATCTCAGTTCTAAATGTACTTTGGTTTCAATTTGACGGTTCAGTTCATATTTAGTACACTCAAAGAACAGAGTGAAAAATATATCGTTTTTTGTAAAAGATTTGAAATCAATCTGTACTAGCAGTGAATTTTCCAACAAACTGTTCTAACATTAAAATCTATGCAAGAAAATTTTAAATAAATAGTATATAGCAGTCTAAATATTTTATTTTTAGGAAAATACAATTCAAATTCAGTTCAAAAATACTTTATTGACCCCAGAGGGAAACCAAGTACAACATCAATACTTTGGTTTTGCCAAAGTCAAGACAATCTGAGATATGAAATTAATATTTTAGAGTGCACTACTCTGTTATCCTCTGGTAACAAGTTAATCGGGGTTAAGCTATTACCTGAGCAGGATGATGCATGAGTTATACAGGTGAGGTGGGCGGGATCCATCCATGCTACCTGTACATGAGTTAAGAGGAAAAGTCACAACCAGGAGCTGCTAATCCAAAGCATCATTATAAGTAGTGTCGGTAGTTTGATGCTCTGAAGCAAGTAGATGGCATCACAATATCAGGAAAGCAAGAAAATTCATAGATAACAATTGGTGCTCCTAGTATATCTATAACATCAATAATAATAATAATAATAATAATTAGAAAAATGAAAATAATATTATAATAATGTTTAAAAGTAGCTTGGGCAACAATTCCAAATTATAGCTCTTGTTAACATTCTTAGCCCTTTCAGTCCAGTACGAATCTTATCTTTGTCTACTTTTTTGTAACACTACACCACCGTTAACCTCAAGAGAATTTTACACTTGATTGCTCCACACATCAATGAGACTGCCTCAAGTGGCAACAATATGGTATAACAAGTGTACCATACATGTGATTCTCTTGTGGAGAAGCAACAACTATTATTGAATAGTTTCAAAAGTTTAGCATCAGCTGAATAATAGCTTCAGCAGTGAAATGTCATTTTCAGATTGATGGCCATAAATTGGCCCTGTTGACTCATTTACTTAATGAGTAGCTTCAGTCCTCATCTTTGTTTACAACAATGGCTGCCACACCACACCACCACCTCCCACCATGCAGCTGTGAATGCAGCGACCACCCACACAGGACAGTGTAAGAGAAGGGTTCATCAGCAGGTAGGCTGTTGCTGTCAGGAGTTCACATGAAGTTCACTCTGATTCTCAGGAACAGCTGGGATTTCTGACCTCACAGAACTGTGCAGGCAGGTTTCCATGTAAATACAATCCAGTGTTTCTGTTCTGTTTACAGCCACAGCAGTAATACAACCTGCAGCTCGTTCATTTGCAGTTAGCAGCATAAACACTGCTGTCAAACACAGTGGAGCTCTGAATCAATCAAGCATATTCAGTGGGTTGTCAGTCAGTTCTCTTGGCGGTTTGGATGATTTCAGGAAGTTTACGTCAAATTTGGTAAATCTAAATCATTTAATCAAATAATCTAATCACATCTTTTGGAGGTTTTACTAAGATGGAGTAAAATCTCAAAAAATATTGTGCATTAATTAACAAAACTCTCATTTAATTTCCAGTTCTTCTGAATTAACACATTTCTTGAAACCGTCACCCATTTTCTCAAAACAAATACAAAATTCTTAACTACATTCACCAAATCCCAGACCTTTTGGCCAAAATCACACTATCACCTCAGAATCAGCCATCATGTGTTCAAAACCAGTGTGTTCACTTCAAACACAGAGCAAGTAAAAACCATTTATTAGGTACTACACCAAATAACTAAAGACACAGCAGCCAGCGCTGAAATAGTTCTCTCAGAATGTGTCTATCCATTGTAGATGCATATCTGCCACTGTCATTATCGTGTTTAATTATTCTTTGTTTCTACTAGTTATTTCTGCACTTTCTTGTTTCCATATTCCTCCTTGTTCTTAGATGTTTTTCACCCTTTGCTCCTTTCTATTTTGTATTCCTCTTTAGTACTATCCTCTGTCTAGTCCTTATGTTCTGCTCCTGGTCTGCCTCCCAGTTTCCCAGCCATTCTGCCTTCCATCCCAGCTGCTAATTAGTTTCACCTGCTCACTCCCTCTCAGCTGCAACCGCTTCCCTTAATTAGTCCTCAGCTCTTTCTGCTCACATCCTCACACTCCCCTCAGTATAAATACAGTCCACTCTCAGTCACAACTCGCTGGTTCATCGTCATTCTTTCCCTGTTTGATCCTGATTCCTGCCCAGTTCCTGTTGTTCCTCCCTCATCTCAGCATTTTTTGATTCTTCAAGTTCTGTAAGTTTTTGTTCCTTGTTTTGGTTAATTATTAAATAGTTTAAGTTTAATTGTTGCTGCCTTTGGGTTTTTTAAATACACAAACATGACAGAACGAACCAGCCAGTTACAGGACCCAGCAGCTCACCTCACCGATAAAGACTGGAACAGATTGCATGTTACAGTTAAACTTTTCTATGACACCATGGCTACCACATCCGATCCTAGGACTAGACTGCGGGTGGCTGAGCTTAGCATTTATCATTTAAGTCTAAAGCCCCATTTAAAGAGACTGGGTTTAGAAGAAATGCTAAATGAGGCTGAAGTCCACAGACACCAGGCCATTTCTGATCTTGCTAAAATCACTTTACCGTCCACCTCATCTTCATCCGTTCCCTCAATTATCTGTATCCCTCGTTATCTTGTTGACTCTCGGTACACTTCTGGTGATCACTTAGTCCAAACCTCTACAGACAATTTTCACCCCAAAACAGCCACCAACCCTCCTGGCATCAATGAATTGGATCTACAGGAATTTTTCTACCATGACATACCGGACTATTTTTCACTTAATCCTCATAGACCTTTGAAATCGGTTAACTCCCACTACAGCTGCTCATCTTCTCCACCAGTTGCTACTTCACCTCTAACCTCCAAACCACACCGTAAGAGACTCTCTAAGCATGTCCTCTCCACCTCAGAATCCTCTCAGCCACTGCAGTCAACCTCAGCCTATTCCCAGTCAGTTTTAGTGGTCTCTCAGCCTGCAAACTCCTCCAGCAGGTGCCAGCAGCCCGCTGATCTCTCCAGCAGATGCCAACAGAAGCCCGTCGACCTCTCCAGTGGGTTCAGGCCTGCCCGCGTTTCCGCAGGGGGTGCCCGGGAGAACACGCCTCCTACTCCTGACTCCGCAGGGGGTGTCCCGGAGGACACGCCTCTGGTTCCTGACTCCGCAGGGGGTGTCCCGGAGGACACGCCTCTGGTTCCTGACTCCGCAGGGGGTGTCCCGGAGGACACGCCTCTGGTTCCTGACTCCGCAGGGGGTGTCCCGGAGGACACGCCTCTGGTTCCTGACTCCGCAGGGGGTGTCCCGGAGGACACGCCTCTGGTTCCTGACTCCGCAGGGGGTGTCCCGGAGGACACGCCTCTGGTTCTTGATTCCGCTGAGGGCGTTCCGGAGGACACGCCTCGGTTTCCAGACTTCACCGAGGGTGTCCAGAAGGATATGCCTCGGTCTCTTGGCTCCGCCCAGGGTGTCCAGAGGGACACGGCCGTGAGTTCAGCGCCTCGTCGTGGGTCTTCAGCGCCTCGTCGTGGGTTCTCTACTCTTCTCCGGGAGTTCTCTACTCCATCCTCTCGAGAGTTCCCAGCGTCCTACCAAGGTCCCCTGAGTCGACGCCGGTTCCCAAGCCACAAGGTTCTCAGCAGCCGGCCACCGCGCCACAAGGTTCTCCTTCGTCGCAGACCTCAGGACTTTAGCCTTTTGTTGTTTGTTTTTGGACTCTGATTTGAATGGATCTATTTAACAAAAAAATCCCTGATCCATCTGAACCTTCGACCTGAAATGCCTAATTTACAAAGAAAGTTTTAGATGGGTGCAAAATAGACATAAATATAATGAGATGTTTAACTGGAAATGGATGGAGTGCTGATAGAATAACATTAAAGGCGATGCTACTCATTGTTGAGATTACTTGTGACGTCAACAAGTGACTAGCAGAAGTCTGGTATGAACTTTTAGTTATATTCTATTGTGAACATTTTATGCAATTATTCAATGAAAAGAGAACTGCTATAACCTGCATCTGTTATGTCTACATTTAAAAACATTTGCTAGTTCTTTATCATTTTTAGCTAATATTAAGAGTCATTAGCCGTTTTCAGACAGAAGTTCTGGAATATTTTCGGACAATTCCATCCGGTCTTAAACCGGAGTTGTGTTTTCAAACATACCACTTTTTTCCGGAATATTGACTTTTGGCTGCTTTCACACAGCAAGAAATGTACCGGAGGATCCTGATTGTCTGGGGGGCGCGGGGTTGTATGTGGATATGACGTAAACGTAGTGCAGCGGCGTACATGTAATTTCCCCAAACAAATTGATTATTTCAAAGATGGTAGACGAAACAGCAGATCTACTCGCAGTGCTCGTCTTTGTGATGTGTGCAATTTTGCGCACATGGAAACGCTTAAGAGACATCGATGAAGAAGCTGAAAGGAAAATAGTGACATTTATACGTCATCAATGTGTGCGCTCACAGCGTTCCCTGCCCCTCTCCCTTTTTTCCCCACCGCCCCACACCCCTGCAGATTTCCCAGAACATTACCTGACTGAACGCAAACCCCATACCGCGAAAAGTCAGCTCTTGATACTAGGTCTTCATCTGTGAAATTACCGGTAAAAGTTATCCGGACAAAGTCCGGAAGATTGCTTTCAGACTCAAAAGCAAAACAGACGAAGTCTGTAAAATCACCATTTTTCATGGCCTGTTTTGAAAAGGGCTATTGTGGAAGGTCCAAAAGAGCCCCAGAGGTTACAGACCCTTGGTTTAAAGGGAGATTGTCTGTGAGCATAAGGTTTCAAGTCCTGTCATTGATTCTCAGTTGGGTTTAAATCTGGACTTTGACTAGGCTGCACTAACATATGAATGATCTTTGATCTAAACCATTCTATTGCAGCTCTGGCTCTATGTTTAGGGTAGTTGTCCAGCATACAGCTTGGAACTCTCCAAGACTGCCCTATATTTAGTTATGACCAGCTTCCCCTCATCTCTGACCAGATTACCTGTCCCTAAAGCAGAAAAAGCATCACCACAGCATGATGCTGCATCCACCATGCTTCACCTTGGGGATGGTTTGTGTTTACACGACCTGCAAATAGCTTTAAATTGAAATTCTCTAAACTTTCTTTTAACAGTGGAGTTCTTTTTACCAATCATTAAAAGACCCCTGTGCTGTAGATTTATAATTTTGAAAACACAAAATAATGTATTACAGAATATCTTGTGTGAAAAATGTGAGCAACAGTTTTACCAATTTTGCAATAATATTTGGAGTCCTGATCACTTTTTGTCAGTGTTAGTGCAGTATCACTGATGGGCAGATGAACTTCCTTTGATTAGCGGATGCTCTGCCATAATCTGACTAACAGACTTTAATAGAAAGTAGATGATAAATCATGAGCATTCATATCCCACAAACTGCTCAAAGCAGTGGAAGTGATTGCCTTGGCTTGCTAGCATGGCACACAATGGTCTCCCTCTCAAAAGAAAGGAAACAGGGGCAAATAATGGCCAGAGCCAAGCTATTTATGGAGCAACTCCAGAGAGCTATTAAAACCTTCTCAGTCAAATGCTGATCTGCCTGAGTGGGTCAAAACAACACAGCAGTGCTTGGCTCACACTCATCCGGCGACTGGTTAACATTCATCGCAGAGGGAACTCCCTTTCACTCAGAGCAGGGAGGCAGAGAGCGCCAAACAATGAGGCCTAAAGGAGAAATGAATTCTAATGTGAGTCTGATTATAAAGTCTTAATCCAGACACAGAATTTCCCTCTTTCCCACCAATACTTCAATTGCTTTTGACTTTAATGTTACACTGATGATGCATATTGCTTATCCTTTCTGGTAAATCCCATCCTTAATGATGCTGTTCTTGCTTTATAGTCTGTTAGATTCTATTGTGTTTTTAGAACAAGCGACAGCTGCACTTCATTGTAATCTTCTACAGAATGATAAATTTAGAATTTACTAAACAATTAGGGATGAATCATATTTTCTTCAAAGTGCAACTCATCTCCATTTGCTGCATTTTTCAATCCGGAAATGTAGATGAAGTAAGACTCTGGAAGGGGGGTGAGTTGCTCTTTAAGTTGGAGGTCACTGTGACGTCTAAAAAAACCTCAAAAAAGTAAGAGGTCTCAAATCTGAGTCTCATGCACAATACCTGGTAGGACATTTGGTTTTCTGTTTTACTTTCTCCAAAGCAGAGTTATGGGTTTTGGATATATAAACAGTGGTGCATACTGTCTCTTAAAATGTTGGGAAGTACACAATATCCATGGTTCAGAACATACCTCAGTCTTTGTCTTTGCTGTCTCCGACCTGCTTTCCTATGCAGATTATTAATTTTGTAATTGCCGCAGAGAAACAGGCCAGTCTGGGCAAAGCTCTGATAATGCATCATAGGCTGTAGACACACCCCTTTAAATGTACATGTCCCCGCCCACTTCAACATCAGCGGTATGTAACTACTGGTTATAGAACTATAAACCCTATTGTCATAGAGCCATTGGGATAAACGGGCCAATCAGCATGCAGCTCATTTAATATTCATGGGTGGGCGGGGAAAACCAGTCTTTCAATTGTAGGGCTTTATTATGGGTTGCATTTGGCCATTTATGAGGGCTCTTAAAGCCATTTTCAGGCCCAAGTTTCATTTGTGATATAGAGGCTCAAAGAACAGTTTCCAATTGTCTAAAATGTTGTTCTAGAACCCCTTTTAAAGAACAACTCAACCCCAAATCAACTTCATATTGCTGATAAACTGTATAAATGAGTCTCTAATAGTACTGTCTACATTGGCATTTCAATGCATCTTATTTAAAAAATAAAGTTTCTGACTAAAACTGTGTGTGGCGCCCTCTTCAGGTTAAAAGTCTGCACTATCTTTGAATTTTAATCTGCCATCTCTATTGGCTAAGCGGTGATATGTTTTATTTGTGATGTCAGCTGTACTGCCACTGTGTGGGTAAGAGTTGGAGCTGGAATAGCAACATTTAGCAGCCTAGCCCCCCCCCCCCCGGGCCTCATAATGGTCGTTCTTCTTATTTTGTTGCTTTTATTCGCCGGTCCGTGTAATTTTTATCTGATATTAAACCAGTCTGCAGCAAAAAAAAAAGGTTGGGGACCACTGCACTATTTGACATCATATTGCTCTTTGAATAAAATAGAAAATGAAGACACTACACACGATTGAAGGTTATTACACCAAATGAAACAATCTGTAAAGATCAAAATGTTTTACAGTGAAAATATTTGAAGGTGTCCTACTATCTGGATCCTTGAACTTAACCAGCTAATGCTGTCACAAGTTAACCTAAAATCTTTCTGTGTGTGTGTGTGTGTGTGGTTGGGGTGTGTAGGGGACATCTGCCCCTGGTTTTGGAAAAGTGTAAAAGACAAAAGCCATCTGAGTGACAGGGGTTAAGTCAATCCATGCCTGACCAGCTGCTACACCCCCAACATCTACACACACACACACACACACACCAAACAAGAACGCCCTACAACCTGCTTGATGGATTGACTTTAATATCATTAGCTTAAATGTTGAACAAATTGCAGCAAAGAGTCCTCATGTTTAAAACCTAATGTCTCCCTGACTTTAATTGCTTCATACAATTAGCTGTGATGGGATTTCCATGATGCACTTTGTAATCTCAGAGAGGATGATAAATAAAATTAACCTTTTGTTTAACCACGAGGATAAAAATAAGTGTATTAAACTACATTCAAGTAAAGGATATTGAAGGACAGACGCCAGATAAAGTGCCGATTAATTCTGCTACCTTCTTTAGAGGCTGATTTAAAAACACAAACCTGACTGCAAAATGAACTCAAGAATAAACTAAGAAAACAAATACAAAGAAATTAACGTATATGACGACACTTTTCCAGCAATAATGAACTAAACATGCTAAGACTAATAGAACATAAATAAATCACAAGGAAATTAACAAAATACAAACACAAAATTCAAATTCAATTCAAAAATACTTTATTGATCCCAGAGGGAAATTAAGTGTTGATATAGCTCATATAATTAATTCTTTATGGAGTTGTTGTCGATGATGATAGCTGTGGGCAGGAAGGATTTCCTGTAGCGGTCTGTATTGCAGCGAAACTGAAGAAGCCTCCGACAGAAGACGCTCTGTTGTTGTATGACTGTCTCATGAAGAGGATGCTCAGGGTTGTCCATAATTTTTTTGATTTTATGAAGAATCCTTCTTTGCATTATCATCTCCAGATGTTCCACAGTTGTCCCAAGAACAGAACCAGCCTTCTTTATCAGGTTGTTGAGCCTTTTTAAATCCCTGGCTCTGATGCTGCTACCCCAACAGATGACGGCTGAAGAGATTACACTCTCCACAACAGACTTGTAGAAGATCTCCAGCATCTTGCTGCAAACCTTGAAGGACCTAAGCTTCCTCAAGAAGTCCAGTCTGCTCTGTCCCTTCTTGTAGACGGCTTCACTGTTGCGCCTCCAGTCCAGTCTGTTGTCAAGGTGAACTCCGAGGTATTTATACTCCTCAACCACCTCCACTTCTTCTCCCATGATGGAAACAGTGTTTGACTTGTCCCTGTTTCTTCTGAAATCTACAATCATCTCCTTTGTTTTGTTCACATTCAAGGTGAGACGATTGTTTCAACACCATGTCACAAAGCGGTCCACCAACTCTCTGTATTCAGCTTCTTGTCCATCTCTGATACACCCGACAATTGCAGAGTCATCTGAGTATTTCTGCAGATGACAGGTCTCTGATTTGTACTGGAAGTCTGAGGTGTACAGAGTAAAAAGGAATGGTGAGAGTACGGTCCCCTGTGGTGCTCCTGTGCTGCTGACCACCTGGTTTGACACACAATTCTTCAGTCTCACAAATTGTGGTCTGTTGGTCAGGTAGTCATTGATCCAGGCGATTGTTGAGGGCTCCACCTGTGTCTTCAGGAGTTTCTGACAAAGCAAATCAGGCTGAATTGTGTTAAATGCACTGGAGAAATCAAAGAACATGATCCTCACAGTGCTGCCTGCTTTGTCCAGATGACAGTGGGTTGGTTGAAGTAGGTGGATGATGGCATCTTCAACTCCAACTCCACAGCGATAAGCAAACTGCAGTGGGTCCTGATACGTTCTTGTTTGCTTACTCAGGGGTGCCAACAGGAGTCTCTCCAGGACCTTCATGATGTGGGATGTCAGGGCAACGGGTCTATAGTCATTGATGACTGATGGGTGAGTTCTTTTGGGTACTGGAACAAGGCAGGATGTCTTCCACAACACTGGAACCTTCTCCTGAGTTAAGCTAAGGTTGAAGAGGTGCTGCAGAATCCCACAGAGCTGCTCTGCACAGGCCTTCAGGACTCTGGGGCTGACACCATCTGGACCTGCAGCCTTGTTCCGGTTCAGTTTCTCCAGCTGCCTCTTCACCTGACTTTTGGAGACAGACAAGTGGGAGGGGGAGGCAAAGGGGGTAGCAGCATTTCCTGACTTGGTTGAAGTCAAACTTGTGGAATTAGAAGAGTCCATGGCTGAGGTGAAGGATAAAACATCCGAGGTGTAACAGGAAAGATGTTGATCAGAGGATAGTGGGATGTCTGTTTGGCTGGGAACAGGAGAGGGGGATGCTGAGGTAGTTCCAGAACTGAACCTGTTGAAGAATATGTTCAGTTCATTGGCTCTGTCCAGACTTCCATCTATCCAATCTTTCCTGTCCTTAAAACCTGTGATCTTTCTCATTCCTGACCAGACATCTCTGATATTGTTCCTCTGTAGTTTGTTCTCCAGCTTCTTCCTGTATGCCTCCTTGCTGTCTCTGATCTTGACCTTAAGTTGCTTCTGTATACTCCTCAGTAATTCCCTGTCTCCCTCCCTGAAGGCTCTTTTTTTCTTGTTTAGCAGCTCCTTCAGGTCACTGGTGATCCAGGGTTTGTTATTAGGGAAGCATCTCACTGTTCTGGTGGGGATGATGTTGTCCACACAGAAGTTTATATAGTCAGTCACACACTCAGTCATGTCATTGATGTCCTCTCCATGTGCTTGGCAAAGAGTCATCCAGTCTGTGGTTGCAAAACAATCCTGCAGGGCTTCTTCAGCTTCCTGTGACCATTTTCTCACAGTTCGTTTTTTCACAGGTTGCCTCTGAACAAGTGTTTTATATTCTGAACAGAGAAAAACAAGATTGTGATCTGATTGTCCCAGAGGAGGTCTTGGTTTGGACGTGTATGAATCCTTTACATTTGCATAAAACAAATCCAAGGTCCTGTTTCCTCTTGTAGAGCAGCTGACAAATTGTTGAAATGTTGGAAGTGTAGTAGAGAGCGAGGCATGATTAAAATCACCAGATATTGCCACAAATGCATTGGGGTGCTGTGTCTGTAGCTTAGCAACAATGGAACTGATGACATCACATGCATTGTCAGCAACGGCTGAAGGTGGAATGTAAACAACTGCCAAAATTACACTGGTGAACTCTCTTGGCAAATAATATGGACGAAAACTCACTGCCAAGAGTTCGAGATCTGGGGCTGCAGAGACGACACTTCACAGTAACATGTCCTGGATGACACCATCTGTAATTTACAAGCACTGCTACTCCACCACCTTTCCTTTTTCTGCTCGTACAGTCAGGAAGCCTGGCAGACAGACGTTGGAGTCGGGGATATGATCCAGCAGCCACGTCTCCGTAAAACACATAACACTGCATTCACGGAACTCTGGCTGAGTCCTTGTAAGGGCTTGGAGTTCATCCATCTTGTTAGCCAGTGATCTTACGTTACCCATTATGATCGATGGAAGAGATGGCTTGAACTTCCTCTTTCTCTGTCTCCTTTTCGCTCCTGCTCTGCATCCACGTCTCCTCCTTATCAACTCATCGGGGATTTGTGGTTTCAGTTGAGGTATTATTTCAGCTTTTGCGATGTTAATCAGCTGCTCCCGGCTGTAAACCACATTGTTGCCATGGTTACGCATCATAAGAAATTGTCCAAAAAGGGAAAAATTTACAGCAAAAATCCTTCCAGCTTCACAGCACCAAAAACTAGAAAGTGTACAGGTCAAAAAATGCAAACTTCTTTAAGAAAAAAGAGGAACCAATGTACAAAAAAACAAAACTTAATATGTAGCCAACAGAGCCACTCCAACATGCAGCCACCCAGAGCAGCGCAATTCTACACTCTCCACAACAGACTTGTAGAAGATCTGCAGCAGCTTGCTGCAAACCTTGAAGGACCTAAGCTTCCTCAAGAAGTACAGTCTGCTCTGTCCCTTCTTGTAGACGGCTTCACTGTTGCGTCTCCAGTCCAGCCTGTTGTCAAGGTGAACTCCGAGGTATTTATACTCCTTAACCACCTCCACTTCTTCTCCCATGATGGAAACAGTGTTTGACTTATCCATGTTTCTTCTGAAATCTACAATCATCTCCTTTGTTTTGTTCACATTCAAGGTGAGACGATTGTTTCCACACCATGTCACAAAGCGGTCCACCAGCTCTCTGCAATTATCGGGTGTATCAGAGATGGACAAGAAGCTGTATATAGAGTCATCTGAGTATTTCTGCAGATGACAGGTCTCTGATTTGTACTGGAAGTCTGAGGTGTACAGAGTGAAAAGGAATGGTGAGAGTACGGTCCCCTGTGGTGCTCCTGTGCTGCTGACCACCTGGTTTGACACGCAATTCTTCAGTCTCACAAACTGTGGTCTGTCTGTCTGTCAGGTAGTCATTGATCCAGGCGATTGTTGAGGGCTCCACCTGTGTCTTCAGGAGTTTCTGACGAAGCAAATTAGGCTGAATTGTGTTAAATGCACTGGAGATATCAAAGAACATGATCCTCACAGTGCTGCCTGCTTTGTCCAGATGACCGTGGGTTGGTTGAAGCAGGTGGATGATGGCATCTTCAACTCCAACTCCACAACAATAAGCAAACTGCAGCGGGTCCTGATACGTTCTTGTTTGCTTACTCAAGGGTGCCAACAGGAGTCTCTCCAGGACCTTCATGATGTGGGATGTCAGGGCAACAGGTCTATAGTCATTGATGACTGATGGGTGAGTTCATTTTGGGTACTGGAACAAGGCAGAATGTCTTCCACAACACTGGAACCTTCTCCTGAGTTAGGCTAAGGTTGAAGATGTGCTGCAGAATCCCACAGAGCTGCTCTGCACAGGTCTTCAGGACTCTGGGGCTGACACCATCTGGACCTGCAGACTTGTTCCGGTTCAGTTTCTCCAGCTGCCTCTTCACCTGACTTTTGGAGACAGACAAGTGGGAGGGGGAGGCAAAGGGGGTAGCAGCATTACCTGACTTGGTTGACGTCAAACTTGTGGAATCAGAAGAGTCCATGGCTGAGGTGAAGGATAAAACATCCGAGGTGTAACAGGGAAGCTGTTGATCAGAGGAGAGTGGGATGTCTGTTTGGCTGGGAACAGGAGAGGAGGATGCTAAGCTAGTTCCTGAACTGAACCTGTTGAAGAATGTGTTCAGTTCATTGGCTCTGTCCAGACTTCCATCTATCCAATCCTTCCTGTCCTTAAAGCCTGTAATCTTTCTCATTCCTGACCAGACATCTCGGATATTGTTCCTCTGTAGTTTGTTCCCCAGCTTCTTCCTGTATGCCTCCTTGCTGTCTCTGATCTTGACCTTAAGTTGCTTCTGTACCCTCCTCAGTAATTCCCTGTCTCCCTCCCTGAAGGCTCTTTTTTTCTTGTTTAGCAGTTCTTTCAGGTCACTGGTGATCCAGGTTTTGTTATTAGGGAAGCATCTCACTGTTCTGGTGGTGATGATGTTGTCCACACAGAAGTTTTTATAGTCAGTCACACACTCAGTCATGGCATTGATGTCCTCTCCATGTGCTTGGCAAAGAGTCATCCAGTCTGTGGTTGCAAAACAACCCTGCAGGGCTTCTTTAGCTTCCTTTGACCATTTTCTCACAATTTTCTTTGTAACAGGTTCCCTCTGAACAAGTGGTTTATATTCTGAACAGAGAAAAACAAGATTGTGATCTGATTGTTCCAGAGGAGGTCTTGGTTTGGACATGTCTGCATCCTTTACATTTGCATAAAACAAATCCAAGGTCCTGTTTTCTCTTGTAGAGCAGCTGACAAACAGTTGAAATGTTGGAAGTGTAGTAGAGAGCGAGGCATGATTAAAATCACCAGATACTGCCACAAATGCATTGGGGTGCTGTGTCTGTAGCTTAGCAACAACGGAACTGATGACATCACATGCATTGTCGGCAACGGCTGAAGGTGGAATGTAAACAACTGCCAAAATTACACTGGTGAACTCTCTTGGTAAATAATATGGACGAAAACTTACTGCCAAGAGTTCGACATCTGGGCTGCAGAGACGACACGCTACAGTTACATGTCCTGGATGACACTATCTGTTATTGACAAGCACTGCTACTCCACCTCCTTTTCTTTTCCTGCTCGTTTTCAGATCTCTGTCTGCTCGTACAGTCAGGAAGCCTGGCAGAGAGATGTTGGAATCGGGGATATGATCCAGTAGCCATGTCTCAGTAAAACATATAACACTGCATTCCCGGTACTCTGGCTGAGTCCTTGTAAGGGCTTGGAGTTCATCCATCTTGTTAGCCCGTGATCTTACGTTGCCCATTATGATCGATGGAAGAGATGGCTTGAACTTCCTCTTTCTCTGTCTCCTTTTCGCTTCTGCTCTGAATCCACGTCTCCTCCTTATCAACTCATCAGGGATTTGTGGCTTCAGTTGAGGTATAATTTCAGCTTTTGCGATGTTAATCAGCTGCTCCCGGCTGTAAACCACATTGTTGCCATGGTGACGCATCATAACAAGTTGTCAAAAAGTGAAAAATTTACAGCAAAAATCCTTCAAGCTTCACAGCACCAAAAACTAGAACATATACAGGTTAAAAAAACATACAAAAAGAAACCCAAAGCACTGGAGGATGGAGAACCAAAGACTTGGTGGTCATCATCAAAGATAAATCATTAGGATCAACATGCAAAAAGCTATTTGGCAGTTATGTGGGGGTTTGATCCTTTTCAACACAATTTCTTCATGAAATGTCAATATATATGATTTTTTTCAAAACTGATTCTCCATGTACATAGTCTTATTACCTTTTGAGAGATGTTCGTCTCATTTCCCATCTGAAACAAACTTCTTGCTTGAATGAAAATAATTATAAATCTAAATCCCCCAGGCTTATGAATAGTTTAAGGCTGATGTCCCAGTCTCTTTAAAGCCTGTTTTGCCTGTTGCTTTGCTCTCTTATTCATCAAGATCACTGTCCCACACTTAGGTGCAGCCCTCCCCTAAGGTCAGTTTACCAAGCCAGACTGTACCAGGAGCCAAAGCCCACCTATGAGCTAGTTTTACCCCTCATAGCGGCAGCAACTGTCACCAAACATTTACATTAACTGCTCATTAGTCCTCTACATCAGTGTCAATGAATTTTGTCTCATTCTTCTCTGAAGAATTGTTTGAGCTCAGCAAAAATGGAAGGTAATCATGAAATTTGCTCTCCAGTGGAAAATCCTGAGGAATGTCTGTTCATCAGTTAAATCTGGAAAACAATTCATTAGGGGAAGTCAACAAGGTCATGAAAGAGCAAAGCAGCCCCCCAGATCATCATAGGACCACCGCCATGTTTGACTGTTAGAATGATGTTGTTTTCAAAAATGCAGTGTTAAGTTTTACAGCAGATGTAACAGTATACACACCTTTCAGAATGTTCGGCTTTTGTCTTGTCAGTCCACGGACTATTTGAACTAAACTCCTGGGGATCAGCAAGATGTTTCTTGGGAATTATGAGATTGTCCTTTGGGTTCTTTTTGGTTAGCAGTGGTGACCTTGGAATTCTCCCATGAATCCCATTTTGCCCAGTTTCGTTCCTATTGTTGAATCATTGTTGAACACTGATTTTAACTTAAATAACTGAGTCCTGCAGTCCTTTAGATGTTCTGGGTTCTGTTCTGACTTCCTCTGTGACTCTTGCAGTAATTGAGCCCCTCCTGGGAAGGTTTCATACTGTTCCATTTTTTGTGTGGAAAATGGCTCTATGGGTCACCGGAATAACAAAGCATTAATGGCTTTGTAACTCTTTCCAGACTGGTAGATGTGGAGAACTTTGTCATCTCTACTGTTCTCACACTTCTTTAGATCAGAGCATGATTTGTTGCCTTTTGAGATCTTAATTCATGTTGCTAGAAAGGTACTATTAAAATAATTTCCTAATTTTACAGGTCAGAGTAGAAAAAATTTAACAAAAAAATCTGGTTAATCAGAGTTAATTCATGTTTGAACAAGAGGCACAATTGTATTTTTAGACAGGGTCAGGATGGTTTGGAAACGTTTATTAAAGGAAATCATGTTTGAAAAGCGATTTTTATATTTACTAAGGTTTTATTCCTCTGGTGACTGTAGTAGAATTTGTTTGATGATCTGAAGCATGTTTAGTTTGATAAACTGACATTAAACATGCTGTTCATTGTGAGTCTTCCAGTGTTAACACAAGCAAAAGAACTCAAACAGAAACTAAAGATTGGTGGCGAAAAGGCCTTTTTCTTTAGTGTCATTGATGAGCTAGTCATATTACTGTGTATAATTTGTAAATGTGTTCTGATTATAATCTGTTGAGTCAAAACAATGACCAGTCACATCTTCACAGCTGAAAAAATCAGAAAAGAACTTTTTGTATCTCTTTATAAAATCTGTTGGGGTTACTTATCATCTGTTGCTAGATAGGAAAGAAAATATTAAAGAAAAAATGTAATAAAATCAAATTCACATCTTTATGGAAGCTGTCAGAGAGAATACAAGATCTGATTGTAATGGTGGACTTTTCCACAGTTTGGAGCAAACAACCAGTCAAACCTGCAGTTTAAACACAGATGAGGAACAGAGGGGATTCAAACCTGCATCAACCTTTACTTTTCTTTAGATTAAGTAACATTTGAGCTTTAAAATAGTCTCATGAGACAGAATCATGATAAGTGGGTTCTTTGGTATCAGTGAAAATGATGGACAAAATGATATAATGAAATAGTAAACTGTAAATTGAAGCAAATTACACTGATGAGGAGCCCCATTCCACCCCCCCATGGATGTAAATGAGAACTGCAGCTTGAAGTGATTCACTTGTGCCACTGTTGAGCCAGAATTTCCCCAGTGTGGGACAAAAAGAAAACTTCTATTCTATTCTATTCTGGCACCTTGATGACGCATTTGGCTCCACCACAAATAGGCATCATGACACAAGGAACAGCAGACAGATCAGGATCAGGGAGGAAGTTTTAGACTAGTTTAAAGCAGGGCCGATAAAAGCTTTGAACATCTCATAGAGCACTGTTCAATCCATTTCAAATAAAGCACCACTGGAAACCTACTGAGATATGTTTTTGTGAACCTAAACTAACCGGCTTGGCAAGAGGAAATTTATTGAGAGAAGGAACAAGCAAGCTCATGATAACCAAGGAGGAGCAGTAGAGAGCCACAGGTCAGGCGGGACAATCAACAGGACAATTATTCCACAGACGCTCTCTCCAAACACAAATTTGACCTCTATAGAGGACAGGCATGAAAAAAGCCATTGTTGGTAGAAAGCCCTATGAAAATGCTGTTTAAGGTTTGTCACAAGCAGGAGTTACTGCAGAATGTGGAAGAAGGCCTTAGACTATGGTAGAGGTTTACCTTCAGCAGCATTACAACCTTAAACACACAGGTAGATCTGCAATGAAATGATTTTAGATCAAAGTATTTTCATGCGTTAGTATGGTCCAGTCAAAGTCCAGAGACAAATCCAATTGAGAATCTATGGAAAGACCTGAAAACTGATGCTTACAGAAGTTTCTGATCAAAAGTCGCTCAGTTTGAGCTATTTTGCAAAGAACAATGAACAACAATTTCCGAGACACAGCCTAATGGACTTCCTGTTGTAACTGTAACAAAATATGATTCCACAAAGTATTGACACAATGGGCTAAATATTTATGCATGCCACACTTTTTATATTTTCATTAGTAAAAAATGAAGACCATGCGTCATTTTCCCTGTACAGTTACTGTGTATAAGTGTCTGCTGTCTATCTCATCAAATGCCACGACTGAAAATCATGACTGCATTGAAACAAACTGTTGGCAAAGTGAAATGAGTGAATGATTTGTATGGTGAAAACAAATCATTTGCTTCTTAAAATCTCTCACAGACTCAGGGCCACTGGAAGTAATTTTGAACAGGGGGTGCTGTGAAAAAAATCGCTGGACAAAAACACCTGGAACATCTGGAGATGATAATGCAAAGAATTCTTCATAAGATAAAAAAAAAGTTATGGACAACCCTGAGCATCCTCTTCATGAGACAGTCATACAACAACAGAGCGTCTTCAGTCGGATGTTTCTTCCGTTTCGCTGCAATACAGACCGCTACAGGAAATCCTTCCTGCCCACAGCCATCATCATCTATAACAACTCCTTAAAGAATTAATTATATGAGCCATACCCAAGGCCGGATTATCCAATGGGCATTATGGGCACACGCCCACTGGGGGGCCCACAGTTTAAGGAAGAAAAAAAAATAGTCTTCATATTTCAAATATGGCAGAGATCAGTGCTGGCGGAGAGATAACCAATAAGATCCACACAAATGTTTTACTCTAACAAAGTTACATAGTCCGTAATGCGCAGTTCTGGAAACCATGGTAACATGCCCCGCCCCTGCCCCAGCAAGTAGCGCTCTGCTGACCGCCACCGGACAGTAGGAGTATATCAGAGAATCTAAAATGAGCGAAAAAAGGCGGTTTATATAAATGAAAGAGAGAAAGATGAGAAGAAGACGTGTTTATTAAGAAGTCTGCCATCTACTGACACGTTCTGTGTAAAACCTAAGGAGGTAAATCAGGAAAAAGAAGACATGGTGGATGATGGTGAGCCAATGATCCTGTTTGGAGGGGACTGCGTTAGCTACACATGAGGCTAGCTGTAGCAGCAGCTCAGACTGGGTTTATCCGCTGTAGGACGCAGCATTGTGGGGGACAGTTAACGTAAATGCTTACGCTGTTGTTATCGATGGTGGAGCTGCTGCTTTTAATAAACGGGCGACCAGATATCCAGCTACATCCGGAGATCGAGGTTTGGGCGGTAAAGTGACCCAAACCTACTGATCTGCTGTCACTTCCTAAGTGGAGAAAAAGTTTCTTCAGACTGGATCAATGTTCACCAACCACAGGTAGGCTAATATCTTTTGTTTCCCCTGTATCTTATTTGGAGCAAATAAAACCAGTACATTAGTGGTTTCTCTGACTGGAAACACTGGTAATGCGTGTGTGACCATGAGGAAAGCTCTGATCGTTGCATCAGTGCTGCTAGCATCAGCCACTGGTGGCAGGACAGAAAGCTAAACTGGACCAGCTGGAGGGAGAGACGCGGTACTGGTGGGAGGTTCTGCTCAGGCGGGTCGTTGCTGTCAGTCAGTTTTTAGGGGAAAGAGGTTTCTGTGGTGATGATGAATTACTTGGATCAGCACATGGTGTTCACTTTGTTGCCATTTATCTGTCAGTTTGGTCATTTTCTTAGTGAACTCCCAAAGAGGTGGACAGAAAGGCTGGAGCAGCACATCATGGAGGACAGAGTCAAAAGTAGGGATGCACCGATCAGATATTTGATATTATTGCTCTTATGGCCAATAACTATTATTTACAATGTTATAAATATTACATTAATCTCTTACAGAGATGGAAATAAATAGTGATTTTTATTAATGGCTCAGTTTTACTTATCGGACCAATACAATATGTTAAAAAATGACTAACATCGGCAGATACCAATGTTGGTGTCAATACATTGTGCATTCCTAGACATGAGCCCCGTTCTCATGGTTTTAGTTATGAAAAACAGGAGAGGAAGAGGAAAGAGACAGTAGAGGAGGATGGAGAAACAGGAGTTTAGAGATACAGATACAGGTTTATTAAACACATTATATAAAAGGAAAAGCATTTGTTTTTACTTTGCATTCATTTTCCATTTATGATCAAATGCTTTAAAGTATGAGTCAAGTTTACTTCAACTGATTGCACTATTTTTTATCAATCAAAGATAAAGAAAAATAGTGAGAAGACAGACAGAGACACAGAGGGGCAGCATTGGAGAGCTGAGAAGCAAAAGAACTGAAGGAGCTTTGAGAGAGCAGAGGAGAGACAGGAAAGAAAAATGAACGAGTATGAGTGAGTTTTTGTGATTAAGTTATGGAACAATCTGAATTGTAGTCCTGGCCTGGTGGAGGTGAGATCAAGCAGGATGTGTTTACATAGGCAAGGGAGTTACACCGCTGTGTTGTGTCTTGATATTGTTGCCCTCAGATGAGCAATGTAGTTTTACTAGACTGTGGTGAAAATCCTATTTAAATGATATCATTTTTTTGGCGGTGAGGGGTTCCTTTGAACATTTTGTGCCCAGGGGCCCCTGCTAACATAATCCGGCCGTGGCTATACCAACACTTAATTTCTCTCTGGGATCAATAAAGTATTTTTGAATTGGAATTTGAGCCTATATGCCTATTTAGAATAGGGTCTGTAACACACATACATCATCAGTTCTACTTCACAATAACGCTACAACAATGCAATAGATTTGGAGAGCTGGCATGAACCTGAGTCACTACACCATCTAAATGTCACATTAGCTCCAAGATCCTTTTACGTACACCACAAGGAAAACATGTCCTACTATTTAACACGTTATTGAACACATCCATTACGCAAAGAACACAAACACTAAATAACACTTTTTCTGTCTCCATCTCCAAACTTTTGACACAACCCACAAGGAAATAATCTCCGACTATTTAAACGTTATTTAACAGTTCTCCACATCCATTACACAAAGAACACACGATCAAAATATCGCTGCATGAATAGATATGAAAATTGTGTTCTGACTATCTGTGCTACCCTTCCATCCGTGCTACCCTCTAGCACTGCGCATGCACAGTTCGATGTTACGTCACAATTCGCTTACTCAGCAAATCTGTCATCAAGTATTCCTACCTGAAAGTTCCAATTCGTCTGTTTTATTTCTTTGAAGTTTACAGTGAGTTTTATTCAAATAATTTTATTACTGGCTAATTTTTATTCAAAACATTTTAAGGCTTTCCTTAACTACTTGTTTCAAGTTTACATGACAGCCCTGGTGTAATTTCACTTCTGTGATATCGCTATACATGTAAACAAGTCCCAATAATTAGAGTTGTAGAATAAATGCGGTGTATTTTGCGGGTTATCTGTGCTTATAATCATTCTACATTTTAATATTCTGGAGCATATAACACTGCTATCAGCTCTAGTCTTACTGGTTTGGTAGATATTCATTAGCTGCTTTACAAACTAATAGATTTCCAGAGTTATCAGTCATCTACAGATCAGTACTATCATTTAGATGTGCTACCCAGTATTTAACAGGTGGGATATTCTGATCACTGTTTTTAGTGCATGTTTTATGTGCTAGTTTTAGCTTTATATTAAACAGGTAGCATGTTCTGTAGATTGAAAGAAACATTTTCGTATTCATGTAAATTGTTGCGCATTACTGCTAAACCGCCACTTTAATCCCGTCACTTGAAAAATATTTGTCAATTATTATATTTAACATCATAGGCTAACAGTTGTTTTCGGCATGTAAACAAACCGGTAGCACATTTCGATGGGTAGTACCGACAGATGGACACAGCCATCTATGCGCGCTACAGTAGCACATTCTGATGAGGTAGCACAGATCGTCAGAACAGCGGCACCATGCTCTTACTTTGCGCTGCAGGCAGGTTGCCCTGGTTACATGTGTCCAAATGTCGAGGTGCGCTCTGGGGTCGTGGAAATAAAGTCTCTCATGAGGGGACAAATGTCCAGGGAGTATAGAATGTCTGTGTGGGCATGCATCAGCGAAAGGTGTGTGAGTCTTTTTGGGTCATGGTGACTGTATAGCCATGTCTTCATAAGACGCAAGGCGGAGAAAGTGCGCTCGGATGTGGAACGAACGGGAGCGGGAAACCTCTTTACTCGGCGACCACTAGCCTGCCTGAAGCTGATGTTGACAACTTAACTTCCGGGAACGTGTTGATTAGGCCTCAAAGTAATTAAATTAAAATCAAAAATACACGTAATAGTCTACGTGTGTCAAAATAATTTCCAAAATATTCATAAGGACTTTATAAATTGTGCAAAGTATTTTTAATAGCCTACATTTAAAAAATAAATCTCCCTCTCCCCACCAGGGGGTGCTGCAGCACCCCCAGCACCCCCACTTCCCGCGGCCATGTACAGACTAGATAATTACAACCTCTAAAGAAAATAATAGTACTGTCATTTTAGATGTAACAGGCATTGTGTGAAAATATAACCTAACCATGTGCTGCTTATCAAATATATGATTTAGGTTTTCATCAGCAGGTGTGAGCACCTCTGCTAAAACAGAAGCTTGGTCTGTTTGTTTCTCTAGAGCATTCAGGTTTTCATTTACTCAATATCAGAGGAACATCTGGGAACAAAACTGCCTGAAACGAATCTCAAGATTTTTGATCATTGTCGAATAATAACCTTCCAGGTTAAAGAATCTGATCCTTAGATTGACCGTGACTTCCTTCACATACTAAAGCATTTTTGAGTCAACTCTGAGGCCATTATTCCAGCCGCAGAAGTTTGATCTAAGTTGCGTTGAGCAACAGGATAATGACTGCCAATCCACAACAAAATGGATGAAGGAGAAGCAGTTAGAATAGGATCATTTAGCTGTTGCAGCTGTGGATATGAATGTGAAGCTGCTCTGTATCCCAGTAAATTCCTCGTCCTGCTCTGATGCTTGTGTAATGTCAGGGGGGCTTTTACCTTTCAGCACCAGCAGTTGTCCGTTTGGTGCCAGGTTCCACTGAACTTCCTGCAGCCCCTGGAACTGGAACATGTGGAACATCAGTGGTGAGATGCATGGGCATTGTTTGGTGCTATTAAAAACTGAAAGTGACCTTTTCCCATCTCTGCTGGTGAACGGTCAGCTCTGATCTTCTTTGGAAGCCCGACTCCTTCTTGTCAGTAACGCACCTGTGGCTGCTGGGGAAGGTTTGCATTAAATCAGCATCATGTGAAAACTATTTATGCTCCTTTTTAAATCCAAATCTTCACACAGTCTGACACAAATCATAGATTCAGTGAAAATGTACAGATTCACTTTCACAAGTTCCTTTTTTAGGTGGATTTTTCTCTTGTCTCCTAGCTAATGGCCATAAAACAGATTCACACTAAGTTTTAAAATATACTCGTCAAGCGTTTCTCTCAGGACACACTCTTTATTGTTAACTTGTGTAGTGATGTTCCAAACTAAAGCAAGCGTTCAAATAAATATTGCAGAGCTGTTGCTCTGTGGTCTGCCACGGATTTAAACAGGGACCAAGAGAAAAAACATGGCTGATGTTCCAGTTATCTCTGATGCAGGAATACACAGGTGTGTGTGTGTGTGTGTGTATGCGTGTTCATGCGTGTGCATGTGTGTGGGTGCGTGGGTGTGTGTGTGTGTGTTCATGTGTGTGCATGTGTGTGTGTGTGTGTGAGTGTGTGTGTGTGTATGCGTGTGTATGCGTGTGTGCGTGTTCATGCGTGTGCATGTGTGTGTGTGTGTGTGTGCGTGTGCGTGCGTGTTCATGCGTGTGCATGTGTGTGTGAGTGTGTGTGTGTGTATGCGTGTGTATGCGTGTGTGCGTGTTCATGCGTGTTCATGTGTGTGCGTGTGTGTGTGTGTGTGTGTGTGCGTGTTCATGTGTGTGTATGCGTGTGTATGCGTGTTCATGTGTGTGCATGTGTGTGGGTGTGTGGGTGTGTGTGTGTGTATGCGTGTGTATGCGTGTGTATGCGTGTGTGCGTGTTCATGCGTGTGCATGCGTGTGGGTGTGTGGGTGTGTGGGTGTGTGGGTGTGTGTATGCGTGTGTATGCGTGTGTGCGTGTGCATGTGTGTGGGTGTGTGGGTGTGTGGGTGTGTGGGTGTGTGTATGCGTGTGTATGCGTGTGTGCGTGTTCATGCGTGTGCATGTGTGTGGGTGTGTGTGTGTGTATGCGTGTGTATGCGTGTGCATGTGTGTGGGTGTGTGTGTGTGTGTGCGTGTTCATGCGTGTGCATGTGTGTGGGTGTGTGTGTGTGTATGCGTGTGTATGCGTGTGTATGCGTGTGTATGCGTGTGTGCGTGTTCATGCGTGTGCATGTGTGTGGGTGTGTGTGTGTTATTTTCCTGTCATTATTATGTGTTCATTGTTTTTGTTGAAACACAATGTGAGTCAGAGAGCGGGCGGAGTGGAGTCTTTGATGAGGCTCATGATGTCTTGTGAGGTCAGGACGACAGGACTCCCAGAAAACATTCCCATTCAGAGATCTTTCAAACAGAGGTCAGCGCTGCAATAATATTTTCCCCCGTGACATGAGCCCGTTCCCCTCACAAAGCAGCCATCTGTAAGACAGGATTCCCAAGCTGAGTAAACTTGTGAGAGCGCGACTCACTCTCATACCCCCCCCCCACACACACACACACACACGTGAGTTGCTGTGCTTGTATTACTGCAGTGACATGGAGCGCTGACAGTTTACTCTGCTTGTATGAACATCCATCATCATATCTGATATGTACCAATCTAATAATTTAGAATACAGTTTGAAGCTAAAACTGAATCCTCCATTTTTTTCAACAGATTCTGCCCTGGTGAAGTTTTCTAACTCAGGTTAGCAAAACTTTTAAGAAGCTGAAACACAGAAACATCAGGAAGATTCTTTTCATTCAAAAACAAAGTTTATCGTTAAGTGATTATATGACATTTGTCATTTTATCAAACAAACAAATCCTGAAGGAAATTTTAACAATATGAAGCTGTTTATTGGAGAGAAAATTAAGAGAAAATTAACACAGTTCAGATGTCCTTAATGTGACCTTGTGTTATTGAGTGTCTTTTTTTTTTATATATACGTTTTGGGCAAAGTACTGTTATGATAGTTTTGAAAATGCTAAAGTTTGTGCAGTTTACCTTTTAACATTTCACTTTTTCAAAAAACAGTTATTTCCTGAGTTTGACATATATCACCTTGCATAAACAAAATAAAATCATAAATATTTTTTTAAATTTAACTCGTCCAAAAAACTAATTTGAAATGGTATTAAAAATGTAAATTCATGAATTTAAATGAATAATACGTTTTTCCTTGATTACTTTTTGGATTTATGAACCCCAGATTATTCATGTTTTGGTCTGCTAACTTTATATGAAAAACATCTGCTCCTGCTGTTCAAGCCTGACATGGATTACAATGAAACTTGCAACAGTTCTGCACAAAGAAGCCCCAGTAGCAGAACCACATGGAGAACGGGTTGATTTGGACATAATTTTTACCATGCTCTACAGTGTATTATATTTCAACCTCCATATCACTTCAAACACCTGTCCATTTTTTACAGATGAAACCAAATATTTACACACAGTTCAGAAAAAAAACATAAACCCTTTTTTCTTTACTGTAAAACATCAAATCAGAGTAAACTTTTTTTGTTTTAGATCAATAAATGTTAACATATTTTATGTATGTGTAAAATGCCAGAATAAAGACATAGACAATTGTTAAGTAGTATTGTTATGTTTTGTTATGTAGTAAGTTTCAACTATATACCTGCTCAGTCCTTGCAGGGCTGATCACTAATGGTCAGTAGTCATGAGGCGGAGCAGTGGAGCATGGGGCAAGTCCTAATGTGGGGTTAATGATAACACTGACCTTTCATACAGTTGTTTAGTGCCTCCAGACACTAAAATAATCTGCTGCAAATTTTAATACAGTTTCCAGTAAATTCATGGAGATTTGGAGAAGAGTCTTTCAGCGCGTTAAAAAGAAACTATTTTGCTGCAGTGTTTTTTTTTTTAGTTCTTAGCTCTATGTTTGACCCACAGAATCCAGTCTTCTCTCATATTAATGATTGTCCCACAATCTAAAAATAGCAGAGGTTTGATAAAAAATATAGCCATGTTATTTCAAACGGTTATTAAAGTTAATCTAAATTAGGCACTGTGAAGTACGGTGTAACACAGTGGTGCAACAGTTAAATGTTGGTGACAGTGCATGATGGATTCAAGAGCAAAAAGCAAACAGTGGAGTAAAGAGAAAACGGCAAAAAAAAAGAATGAATGTGCGAATTTAAAAAAAAGTTCAATATCAATAAATAAGATAAATGGTAAGTAAACATGGATGAAAATCTTCAAGTACCAATATTTTTTTGTATTTTGTTTCAAAAAATTTATTTATGGAATTTATTAATAACTGTAGAGAAATTTATACTGAACAATAATACTACCTTACAGTAATTTATCAAGCGTTACAACAAATCTCTCAGCCTGCTACTGCTTACCTGTGAGCTCAGGTGGAACATTTCAGCGCTGCCATTTTCAGTCATGTTGTAAGAAAACAGCAGGTCCCTAAAAACCGACTTCATTTTAAATATTCAAAATTTGAATGAACAGAAACTTTATGTCTGTGATACGTTTAGAATAAAACCAGTAGTTACACCAAGGCACGCTTTAATAAAACATTTCCTTAGTTAGGCTCAATATCACATATAGGAAACCAATCTTTTAAATAAAAATGTTCTTTTAAAAGTAGACCTAAGGTTGATAAAACCTTAGTTTTGACTTAATTAAAGATACTTTAAAACAACAAGACAGTCGACAATTACAGCTAAATTATTACATATGTTCTACATTTATTTGGTATATGTGAACAGAAGGTGTCATTAATTTTTCTCTCAGTGATTTATCATTCATTTGGCAATGCTTCAGTAATGGCCAACAAAAAGGAATTTAAAATATTTGGCTTTTGTCCAGTTAATCCCTGGTTTTTAATGAGAAATAAATTCATGGCACAGCATTAAATATTTATGGAGAAATGATCAGAATTTCATTTTCAGACACACTTTGAGAATGTTTGAATATTTTTTCATCCACACATTATAAAAATACCAAACCATCTACAAAGTGCTACAGGAATTTAAACTAAAGAAATATATCAACTGAATGATGAATCACAGGTTTGAGATTTGAATGTAAAAGTTGGGTTCTCATAACGATTTTTTTCTCTCTCCTGAATTGTGTTTAGTCCGATGTGACTGTCAGGCTGTAATGGGGATGTTGTAAAAACTTTTGATTTATAATGAACAAATCACAGAGCAGAGAAAAGCCTCCATTTTCAGTGTCTGCATCGATGCGTCATCATACTGAAACTGTGAGACTCTGATCATGTACTGATCCTTTCTGTGGTCTGGAAACCAGTGAGGGTCTTCAGGGAGAGATGGGGAGAAGAAGGAGAGCGTAGGGGTTGCTGTTTGATGTGGGAGGTCTCCTCTATCACCCTGCTGTGCTGCGCCCTCAGACCTCTCATTAAGCAAGTCATCAAAGGCCCTCTACCCAACCAATCATAACATTAATGTTAACATTACCACACACACAGTTTTTTCTTAGCGCTGAACCAAAGCAGTTGTTCAGCCTACAGTCCAACAAGAGCTTATAGCTGCACAAACACACACAGATAAGGTCCAGTGAGCCACAGAGCTCACTCTGATAGAATACAGTCAGAGGTTACAGCCCTGTTTGGCTCATATGCAACTATGCTTTTATAACAAACTAACTATTATCATTATTATTGTTAATAATAATAATCATAATATTAAAAGCCTCTTCAATTCAACTGAGTTCAGTTCAGTTTATTTGTATATAACTGATTCACAACTAGTATCACCCCAGACACTTTACTAAACAAACAGATACAATATTGCACAGGAATATGTACAGTACAGCTCCGCCTATTTGCAGTTTGCAGTAATTGTGGGTTCATCTATTTGCTGAATTTTCAGTGGACCATGACCTTAAATTATTTGAGGAAAATCCGCAAAATCAAGGACTTTTTCATAGAGCATAACTAAAGTATTTGAAAGAAAATGGATCTTGGGAGGCTCAAATACCTGGGAGCAATGTGTCTTGATGTGCTGTTGGCTAGTGTTGGCAAAAAAGCCAATCCAACATCTCTGATTTAAAAGGGTGTTAGGTAGACTTTTTTAATATATGTAAGACATTCTCTAATTGTGCTTTTGACCAGAGATCCATTAAAACTAAACATTCAGCTAAGAAACTAATTCCTCGTTTCCACTGAGTGGTAGGATGCGGGTAGCTGCGGTTCATCACTCTATTTTATGGTCCGGTGTACTCAGGACTCATAAACTCCATCGGTTCTACGTCTCTCACTGGGCAGGTGGGGTTAAACCTAAAAGCGTATGGTGGTGTCACACTTTTGCAACTACAAATGTGACGCAATTAGTTATATAAAAACAATGGGGTCAAAACAGCAGCTGGTCTTTGTTGGTTCTTTATTTACACAACCTGTAGCGCAGAGTTCAGGAAGACATGCAGCGACGAGAAACGGTCCGTGTCCAATGAGGTGAGATGAAATAACAGCACTCTGGTGATAGCAGGTAATATTCCTTAACAAGGGGAAAACAGGAAACACGGAGGGCTAGAGGTTACCAATGTGGATCAACACTTTTTTTATCCAGCCAGTGACGAGCTTCAATGAGCTGCAGTTGTAAAGGCGACACGGTACGGTTCCGCCCCCAGTTTGATGGACAAGTCCTCAGCTCACACAGGACCCCTGGTGGAACTTTCCGGAAAGGTGGAGAAAAAGCAGGAAGACAGACAAAGACAAAGAAACAAACACCCCAGACTCCTAAAAGTTTGTTTATCAGACCTCCGCCTAGCCAGCTCAGTCATGGAGGTTATGTAACTTTTGGTGTAGGTACCAGATCTGGTCGGCGGCCGGTGCCTGGCCATGACGTTGTATTACATATAGTACATGTATGTAACCATGCCAACCCTGGTATTGGCAGGCTCTATTCTCTCAACGTGTTGTTACTCTGCGTTGTGTTTAATGAGAGTATTTAGACAAAGGTACAGTCTCGCCAGCACTGGCCATTTATTCTGTACAAAGACAAGAACCCCGGTCAGGCTCAGTTAGCTCGCAGTTGGGTCACACAACACACTGCAGAGGAATGGAAAGACTTAATGCAGGCACACATTAGCTTGCCTAGCCATCGTGCTTTTACCAACCACCGGGCACTTCAGGATAAAGCCACACTTAAATTGCTTCAGTACCGCTTTCAAATATCCTGTACTCATATGATTACTAAATAACTTCCCTGAATTTAGAAATATTCTGCATATACAGACAGAGCCCTAAAACGACCCCACTTACCTCAAATGTACTAGGTCCCAATACTAGCGAGTATCAGACGCAGCTAATAACTAATAACTCAAAACACAAGCCGGAAAACGGCACCCTATTCCAGTGGAGTTGAGGAGGAGACCGAGGGGGTACAGTTTCTCCACCCGCTCAAGCTTAAAGTTGAGCGGGTGTAGAAACTGAGGTGCTACAAACCATCAATTCCCCCCATCATCATGGGAAATGTGAACTCGCTGCCAAACAAGGTTGATGAATTGTCCGCACTGAACAACCAGCAGATCTACCGTGAGAGCAGCTTGTTCATCTTTACGGAGACATGGTTAAACCACCTCATACCAGATGCTAACGTGGACCTGCTGGGATTCACAGCTGCGAGAGCCGACAGAGACATTAAAGCGAGCGGAAAAAGTAAAGGTGGGGGACTCATCATGTATGTGAACAACCATTGGTGTAACCCAGGACATATCTCCGTAAAGACAGTTTTATGTTGTCAGGACCTCGAACTGACAGCCGTTAGTCTCCGGCCATATTATCTTCCGAGGGAGTTCAGTCACGTGATCACCATCTGTGTTTACATCCCTCCGAGAGCTGACGGAGCCGCTGCCTGTGAGAAAATCCACTCTGTCACAGCAAGGCTGCAGACACAGCACCCTGAGGTCCTGACGATCATCTCTGGGGACTTTAACCACGTCACTTTGGACTCCACTTTGGATGGAAAGTGCCCTCAGAGACTGTTTTAACACCACGGTCTGGGATGTGCTGATGGACCCGCATGGTGAGGACATCGAGGGGATGACACACTGTCTGACGGATTACCTGAACTTTTGCACAGACTTGGTCTCCCCTGCCAAGACAGTCCGCTGTTATCCTAATAACAAGCCATGGGTAACGCAGGAAGTCAAAGCTGTCCTCAACAGGAAGAAGGCTGCTTTCAGGAGCAGAGACAGGGAGGCCATGAAGGCAGCACAGCTGGAGGTGAAGCACTGTGTGAGGGGAGCTAAGGACAGCTACAGGAGAAAGGTGGAGCAGAAGCTGAGGGACAACAAAATGAGGGAGGTCTGGGAAGGTGTGAGGACCATCACAGGTTACAGCACAAAGACCAGAGCTACAGAGGGGACAGTGGAGAGGGCTAATGAGATGAATGACTTCTTCAACCGGTTCAACCGGACCCTGTCGCCTCAACCCCCACCACCTCCCTCAGCACAGCCATCTCTCCTTCTTCCCTCCACACATCTTCCCCAAAACACAACACCCCCCTTTCCCTCCTCCCCCACCTCAACACAGTCTCCACCACACTTCACCACAGACCAGGTCAGAGGACAGCTAAGGAAGATCCGGCCCAGGAAAGCAGCAGGTCCGGACAAAGTGTGTCCAAGACTTCTGAAGACCTGTGCTGCAGAACTGGGAGAACCACTTCAGTGGATCTTCAACCTTAGCCTGCAGCTGGGGAGAGTGCCCACCCTCTGGAAGACATCCTGCATCGTTCCAGTCCCGAAAAAGAACCGGCCGAGTGAACTGAATGACTTCCGACCGGTTGCACTTACATCACATCTTATGGAGCGGCTCTTCCTCAGCCTCCTCAGACCCCAGGTTCAGCACGCCCAGGACAGCCTGCAGTTTGTGTAACATCCAGGTGTTGGTGTGGAGGATGCCATCCTCTACCTGCTACACCAAGCCCACTCCCATCTGGATAAGGGAAGCGGCACAGTGAGGATTCTCTTCTTGGATTTCTCTAGTGCCTTCAACACAATCCAGCCCCCTATGCTCAGGGACAAACTGAGCAGGATGGGAGTGGACCCCCACCTGGTGGACTGGATCTCTGACTACCTCTCTGACAGGCCACAGTACGTCAGGCTGAAGGACAGCACATCTGACACTGTGGTCAGCAGCTCTGGAGCACCCCAGGGAACAGTGCTTGCCCCTCTCCTCTTCACCCTTTACACCTCGGACTTCTGTTACAACTCGGAGCTGTGTCCCCTAGAGAAGTATGCCGATGACACAGCCATTGTTGGGTGCATCAGGGACGACATAGACGAGGAGTATCGGAGACTGGTGGGGGACTTTGCTGCATGGTGCCACACCAACCACCTACAGCTCAACACCTCTAAGACAAAGGAGCTGGTCATTGACTTTGGGAGGTCCAGGCCAAAACCGCAACCAGTCCTGCTAGAGGGAGCTGAGGTGGAGGCTGTGGATTCATATAAATACCTAGGGCTGTGGCTAGATAAAAAACTGGACTGGAAAACACACACCAGCCACCTGTATGGGAAGACACAGAGCAGGCTGTACTTCCTGAGGACACTGCAGTCTTTTAACATCTGCAGCAAACTGCTAGGGATGTTTTACCAGTCCGTGGTTGCCAGCGTCCTCTTTTACACCGTGGTGTGCTCGGAGGGCAGCATATTCAAGAAAGACAGATCCATACTGGATAAACTGATCAGGCTGGTCGGTTCTGTGGTCGGCATGAAGCTAGACTCTCTGGTGACGGTGGCAGAGATGAGGACACTGGACAAACTGCTGGATATATATATATATATATATATACATACATATATATATGATTCCATCCTTTTGTTTGCTGCTGGAAATGTTAATTTCCCTGAGGGAGTCATCCCAAAGGGATGAATAAAGTTAAGTCTATGTCTAAGTCTAATGATGTAAGCACGCCAGCGTTGAGGAGGAGACGCTCAGAGCCAACTCACCACACAATACAGGGCAGTTCAATACACTGACAATAATAATGGCAAGTGGAATAATACTATTTACCCTGTTACACTTAGTAGGGTTAAAAATGGGGGCACAATGTAGTAACGTTGCCGTAGTGTGATGTTATTGGCAAGCGCAGGGCCCCCGAGCTGATCTGGTACCTACACCGGTCCCTGAACTGTCACTCAATAAATCACTGTCCAATGAGAAACGACGTCTCAGAAGCACTCTCCCACCTGAGGTTTGTGCCAGAAGTGCAAACAAAAAATCTCGGAGCATAACTGCAAAGATGGCAGCAAGAGCAAAGCTCTGATCAGCAAAAATGAAACGGAGGAAACTGATATTTAAAATATATACTGTCAAAAAAAAGAACAAAAAAAAGAAAAATACTTTATACATTTGCTCTAAGAAACTGATTGCGGATAGTAAGTTTGACTATTTTCTTTTTTCATAATTTTCTTTCTCTGATTTCTTCATTTCTGATTGATCCCATAACTCTTCCCATGCCCTCAGCACAATGGAGCAGCTTTTCGTCAGCCTGTAGTCCTGCAATGCTGTGTCCTTGATCAAGGCACCACTGTCAGACTGCTGACAGCAGAACCCAGATAGCTGTCCTCCATCTGTCCTCTATTCCCAGCCAGCTCTTGCTCCACAACCCCCTCCATCTCTTGTCCCCAGGTCAATGTCTCTCCCATGTCTCTCTTGCTTTTAAGCCATCACACTCCCCCCCATGGGGCACATGAGGGAGATCTATCTGTTTCACCCTCCTCAGGTGATCTTCAGGGAACATACTGAAGGACAGCAAGTGCTCCCATAGGCTCAGACCCACACACCTCAGTCTGCATGCCCCACGTCTCCTGTTGGTGGGTAATTACAGGGCGTGATGCTCTTACCAAACCAATTAGGGAGTGTCTGTGCAGTTAAAGGACATATCTGTGACAAACCAGGCCACAGGTTCACATGTTTATTATGTCATCCCTCCACTCCAGAAGCCATTATTACAGATAAGTGTCAGTCTGGAGGTCATCGGTGGAAATGGGATTCTGTTTTGGCCTGCGGTTTTACATGCCCTGATTATTCTGATGGCCGCCTGAGTGCTTAATTATGATCATTTGTCTAAGATTGGGCTTTGATTCCCTTCCATAACTTATCAGTTTAAAAGGAAATTAACAAAGGTCCTACAGGGATCAAAGCCAGGAGGAGATTGAGAGGTTTACATACGCACATTAGATGGGATCTGATAAATGCGAGATGAAGAACAACTTTGCATTCCTGATGAGCTCACTGAAGTTGCAGAGTGTAGTCTAAGCTCTGAATGATGATCACATCACATCACACCACACTAACAATCACTGTGTGATCACTAAGAATTTGAAATGGTAGCACCTTATTACTAAAGGTCAAGTTTTCCATTGTCCAAATTCTTTAAAAAAAAATAGAAATGTGATTTTATTTTTGGATTCTTTATGCAAAGCACAGGATGAATGAGATGAAATGTTCAGGTTTTCCTGGAGAGATGTTCTAACTAGATGATTCTTCAGTGAATTACATGGAACTCATCCTTAAAGAGTGAAGCAAAGGTTTAGGTTGAAACTGGTGTTTTTGTGATGGTTTCATTTAAATTCCTGACCCACATGCACAATTACTCTCAGGAGAATCACCCCTGATTCCTGACAGTTTCCTTGTTAATTTTCATCAGTGCATTAATGTCCAAATGCAGTACATAGTTACGAAGATCCATCCATCCATCAGATGCGTTTCCCCCATGACCTCAGTGGCGCATCTCTTCCCACCTGGAGCATTTCAGACGCGTATCATCTGTGAATGCGATCCACCCAGCTGGTCCCAGGAGATCACCTAAATCACAGGAGAATTGCAATTACATAACCGAATGGGTAGTATGGACAAAAATATTTAAAAACTCACCATCCACTCCCAACACCTGCTGATATTTTTGTCCATGCCTTCTCCTTTTTCAAATCCTTGTAAAAAGGATCACTAGGATCATATAAATATGGGTGATTCTCCACTTTGAGAATTAACTTCTAGTCGTCCGTGAAAAAAACAACAAATTAGACCCACCGACCGATTCACTTCAAACCTGGTGTCAGCTCGACATGTTCTGTAATCGTAGCGTATAAAAAAAAGATCTATCAAAAACAGCCCTGTTGCTTTATGTCCAGTGGAAACAAACCCATTGTCTATAACAACGGTCATTACCTGTGTATTGCGCTTCGCCAAGTCAGTTAACAAAGTATCCAACCACATGTTTCTAAAACCAGCCATAGAAAAAAAGTAACTGGTGTGGCTAGCTGCAGGCTAACTATAAAGTTTCCTATTTGAAAGGCCAGAACCATAAGGAAAAAATGGCACTTACTGAATTCCCTGAAGCAGCTGACTGACGGAATTCGTTGCAGGGACCTAGAAACTGATTTTTGTGTTAAAGGAGATCCACGTTGTCTAGATGAAATTGAGGTCTGCTCTTGGTAACAGAAGTGTTGAGATTACCTATAGAGTGGGGCAAAAAAGGATTTAGCAGCCACCGATTGTGCAAATTGTCCCACTAAAAACATGAGAGGTCTGTGTATTTTATCATAGGTACACTTCAACTCTGTGAGGAAGAATTTTTAAAAAATAACTATTATTTTAAAGATTTATTTGTATGATAGTTCAGAAAATAAGCCTTTAACACCAACAAACAAGGAAGAATTCTGACCCTCACAGACCTGTTACTACTTCTTTAAGAAGCTCTTCTATCCTCCACTCATTACCTGTAATAATGCCACCTGTTTGAACTGGTTATCTGTATAAAGACACCTGTCCACCTTCAGACAGTCAGACTCCAACCTCCACCATGGCCAAGACCAGAGAGCTGTCAAAGGACACCAGGGACAAGATTGTACATCTGTACAGGACTGGGATGAGCCGATCTACAATAGGCAAGCAGCTTGGTAAGAAGAGATCAACTGTTGGAGCAATTATTAGAAAATGGAATAAATACAAGATCACTGATAATCTCCCTTTACTTGGGGCTCCATTGCAAGATCTCACATGGTGGGGAACACATGATCTAGAGAACGGTGAGGAAACAGCCCAGGTCTACACGGGGGAATGGTCAATGACCTGAAGAGAGCTGGGACCACAGTAACAAAGGTTACTATTAGTAACACACTATACTGTCATTAATTAAAATGATTTAGTTTTTACATTCTGTCTCTTACAGAGTTGAAGTGTAACTATGATGAAAATTACAGACCTCTTGTTTTTAAGTGGGACAACTTGCACAATCTGTGGCTGACAAATACTTTTTGCTCCACTGTGATTGGTTAATGAGAGCATAGATACAGAAGGCTCAAGATGTATTACTTGAAGACTTATCACTTTTATTCTTCCACATACAATGCTTAACACCCAACCACTCTTTATGTGTTTGTATCAGTGCACTTCTGCAGATTTTGTTGTACAGCAGGGCAAAGATGTCCTTACAGGGCTAGTTGCTTAATGTTTTTCATTTGCTGAAGTGTTGGTTTGTCCCAACCAGGTGATAACCGTGGCATGGTAAGAACTAGTTCAGTGTTTGGTGTTACTTCTTTTTTCACCTGAATTTAAAAATCCTTTGGGATCCACTGGTTAAGATTTGAAGTAGAAACGTCTTTCAACCTCCATATTTTACTACTGGTGATGCAGTTTGTTAAGTTCACACCCCATTAACTTCCCCTTCCTGAGTGGCAGATCCTGCACGTGTAAAGTGAAACAATGCTTTACTTAGCTCCATTCACTTAATGAGACGCGAGGGCTACATGGAGGCCAGTAATCACCACAGAGCTGCTGACAGGTTTTACAAAACAACCATGTTCACCTCCATCTCCTTACATGATCCTCAAAAGGATCGTTTCCATAGTAACCCATTTTTATAAAAGTTCAACTTTTTGGCAGATATGGTTTTAAGTAATATAGGGACTGTAAATTCATGAATGAAACTGTATAAACATTTTGACAAAATTGTGCAAATTTATCATGATTATCATACCATAGGATTTTGCTTTCGTTTCTGTTAATGATTAGGCTATATTGGTATTCCTATTGGTCTGGTAATAGTTGTAATAGTAGTAATAGTAATAGTTGTTATGGGTGTTGCAGTTATTTTAGATGCAGTCATAGTCATCTCTATCAATCAAATAAAATCCAACAGAAAACCTTGAGCTGCATTACACCATCCAGAAGTTTTTAAGTGCAATGGATAGTTGCAAGTCAGAACATGCAAACAGATGCAGCTGTAACACAGTCTGTCTTATGCAACGAAGCGCCCGACTCTTCCTGCAAACAGCATCCCAATTGTCCATTCACAAACTAAACCTAATGGCAAACTCTTTAAATAGGCTTATTAGCATATTATTTTTCATTATTATCAGCATATTGTCAAAGCAGTGTTAATTGAAAAAAAAATAAAAATCTCAGTTTATATTAATTAAAACATTGTGTCTTTGCCTGCCAGACCACTAATGCATCTTTCAAATTTCAAACTACCCCCCCGCCCCCAGATTACCCAAGTCAAACAACATTGGTGTCAAACATTTGTGCTATGTTTTTGCTGCTAAAATTTTTGTTTGTGTTGTTTAAATTTTGTTTTTTTTACAGTATAAACCACAGTTTTGTTTACAGTTGTTTGGACTTTTTCAAGGAGTGAGAAATAATTTGAGAGATTGGTCTCGATTTTACTGTTGTGTAAATGTTTGAAGGTAAAGAGAGCTAAATACACATAAACTAGTATGGAATATTGAACATACCATTGTTAAAAAAAACACACATTCTGCTGCAGAAAAATGTTTCTTTGCTTGTAACAAAATATGAAACAGTTAGAAAAATGTAGACATCTTTCCTATTAAAAAAACTAAATACTTGGAAATATCCAAGTCCGTCAAGTTTATTACAGTAACTCAACATTAATAGTTACATCATCTAATTTAGAAAATAAAAGAGTTTCTTTTGTGGACTCTTATTCTTTTTGCAGAGCACAGCATGAGGACATACTGTATGCTGGTGTTTTCAGATGCTATGTTTACACCCATCATACATCCCCCAAGTGCATGGGGCACCATGTTATTCATGTTGAAATGAATGTATTCATGTTCATAATTCAACACCTAACCATAACTAAAGTTCACAGTTCCAACATGAACTAGTTCTTGTTCATTTATCATATTTTATCAGAAATAAAGCTTCAAAATATGTGTAGGTAATGAACTCATTGACAAATTAGAACATCTGTTATGCATTGCCTAGCATCTATTTTATTCTCCATGGTTGTCTTTTATAATGTTGTTCATAATGGCTGAATTCACATATTTTAATGCTTTCATCATCATAACAGATTTGTCTGCTAAATTGGTCAAAAGGGACCAGTTTTCAATTGTTTTTTAATTCTTTTAACCCTTCTATTAGCATAAAGTCACCATAAACGTGATTTGTTAAGTTTTTTTTTTGTTTTACTCGGTTTATTATTAACCATTATTGGAGAGTAAACACCACACAGTGATACTAAACAACAAGCAGCAACAGAAAGTTGACTTGGACAACATGGCAGAAGGACTGCCTTACTGCACATTTGTACATATTCTACAGAAATCTAAGGGGTTTGTAAACATTTTGGTCATGAGTTAGTTAAAATTCCACACCATGCTCCTTTGTTGATCCCAATCAGTAGACAAAATTGTAAGACATGTAAATTAAAGACATCAGTAAAGTTCTTGTAGCTACTTACCTGCAGGATGGTCGGACAGAGGAGTTAGAGTCTGAAGCTTCTCCGTTTGTGTTTGCATGTCATGCCCATTTACAAATAAATCCAAGATGCACCCTCCCCAGTTTTAACCTATTAGTTTTCAGGATCATCAACCTGCAATACTTTTTATACAGAAAGGGAAGCAAAAGGTGGAACAGTCTAGTTTAAAGCAGGACAATTGAGACGCCTACATTAGCAACATGGTTCTTCCCAAACAAAATGGGTTGCAAGTAAGCAAACAGCTGAACTTTGCTGCCCTCCCACACATATACACGTTTAAGAACTTTTGGTACTCCCTGGGAACTTTTATCGTCTTTAAAAAGATAGTGCCGCAAACAAAAATTTTATCAGCACAAACCAGCCCAAATGTAACACAATTGATTGACACCAATTTAGTTTTATTTGGGTTACATGGGGCGGGGTTAGTTAACCCTTTACCTTTGTAAACCTTTAATATCTTTACAATTGAAGCAGCACAATCAAATATTTAGCATCACCAAACAACACAAATGTAACAGAACTGATTGGCACCAGTTTTGATTTCATTAATGGGGTGGTGGGGCTGGTTGACCTCTAATGACTCTGGAAACTTTTATTTATTTCCTTATTATGATATCAGCACAAACAAACATTTTAGCAGCAAAAACTAGCACAAACATTTGACAACAATTTTGTTAGATCTGAAGGAGGGGTGACTTAACTCAGGTGTATTAAACACTACTTCAAAATTAATGTATTAATCAAGTTAGCAACCAAGCTTGCATCTTAGAATACTGTCCTAGGAATGATGAGATGGATAAGACCTCTAGTCCTTACAAGTCTCGTCTTCAGAGCTCCACATATATGCAACAGTTTTACCTCCTCCTCCGCTTCTTCTGAGACGACTATGGCACCTTTGAGGCAGATTCGGTTCCGGGAAGGAAGGAGGAAGAAGCTGACGTGTCGCTGTCAGCAGCTACCGCTTCTGTTCCGCCTGTCGCCGTTGCAGCTCCGGTCTTACACCCAGCTCACCTGTCATCAGTCCCTGCTCCAGTCAGCCTGCCAGGCTCTGTCTCAGCCTGCTCTTCAGCCACAGCTCCAGCTTCTGCCAGCTCAGATGCCATCGCAGCTCCAGCCTCAATCAGCCGAGTCAGCCTGCCAGCCCAGTTAGCCTTCAGTTTGCTAGGGAGTTAGACCTGGCTGCTTAGTGTAGCTGTGCTCCTCGGCATCAGAGAGACACCACGACTGTTCCCCACCCTGCCGCTTGCCCTTTAGTTTCTATGCCAGCCGCCGTGAAGCCTGCTGGGGCAATCCAGGTGTCTGCCGTGGCTGCTGTAGCCGCAATCCTTCTGGCTGTCACAGCAGCAGGTCTTCAGCCCCCAGCCTCTCATTGTGGAGTTCTCTGCCACCCCACAGCCCCCATTAGCCTGCTTCACCATCCGTCTCCAGAGGTTTACCTGTTTCACTGAAGGCTGCAGGTCTTCGAGGTTCCTGGCCTCGTCAGGGGATGCACTCACTGCCGTCCGCCCGACCTCCAGGGGTGTACCTTCTGAGACTCATGGACCCATGTCTGCGTTTGGGTCCATGCTACATCCTGACACCCGTTTCTTTTAGTTATTTCTATGGCTGGGTCACTCTGTGAGGCCTAACTAGGGAGGACGTGGTACCAGAATGCAAACAAAGCCATGTTACTCTGACATATAGTGGCTATTTGATCATTACTACAGGTCAAATCCACTTCCTTATGGATACATTGATGTTCTATAACCTCTTTTCACAGGATGACTTGTCCTGCCACATTAACTTCTTGAGAGGATACACAGTCAGAAAAATAGTTCATGGAACAAATTGAGGCAGTACTTTATTCTTCAAAAATACCTTTTAGTCTAATCTCACTAAGAATAATAATACAATGAAGCAATAAGAGATTTTCTGTTATTGAGCAAAATGTCGATGTTTGTTAAATTTAAGAAAGTAAAACTGCTGCAGTTTCATTCGTGAACTTTTACCCCACTTTTCAACACAGTCCAATTATGATTGACTCATAAGTTTACAGTAAGTGTCCTGATGCTTGTCATAGTTAGTTTTTGTAGTTCTCGTACTGTAGGTGTGAGCAAATTAGTATGTGGGTGCAGTGGTTCAGAGTGTAGCAGCTGCCTGACCTTCAGCCTCATCTGCATACTGCAGGGACAATACTGCAGCTCTTTCCATCAGTATGCACTGACACCTGCACTGTTTAATGCACTCCTGCAGTTTATTAATGGCCACTGTGTGATAAACATTTCTGCAGGGGAAACTCACAGGTCACCCACGCTTACAAAGCAACCCTGGCAGGGTAAGGCTGTGGAATATAATCAAAGGCTCAGAGACACAATGACACTCCTGTTTGCTCTCTATTTTGTTTTGCTGACTGATTAAGTTAAAAATACTTGTTTTACTGTTTGATGTCATAAGTCAGAGAGAAATGTGGGCAGTTTTAGATCATTATAAACTTAAAACGTACTAGATTCTTGGGCTCTGGGTATGAGACGTAAACTTGACTCTATAGCACGAGTAAAGATGAACAAAAAGAAAGCTGTTGTTAGATAATCTGTTCTACCCAGAAAATGTCCGTACAACTCTGTACACCAGTTTGTGCATGAAACTCACTTCTGCATTGCACCTTTCTTCTATGATTCTGAAGCTGACGTCATCATGTTAATATAATTGTGAGGACTGAATGTGTTAGCTCAGTTTTAGATGTTTCTATCTATAAAACACACAGGGATGTGTCCTTTCATCAAACAATGTGAGTCTATGTACGAAACAAATGTTTGATTTGCTTTATACTTATATAGTGTAGCTAACTGTAAATGTATTGTTGAATCTTAGTTGTGGGTGGTGGCCAGGGGGGTGGGGACTGTGGGGTTCCAATGATCAGCCTTCACAGTGTATAATTCAATTCAATTCAGTTTATTTATATAGCACCAATTCACAACAGATGTCATCTCAAGGCACTTAAGAAGAAGTCATTTCAATACATTTATACAAACATTCCAATCAGTTAAAAAGTTTCCTATTTAAGGAATCCCAGCAGATTGCGTCAGTCATTGGCGTGAGGTTGGGGGCGCCGTTGATGCAGACTTTCACAGCAATCCTTCAGCAATCCCTCATACTGAGCAAGCATGTAGCGACGCTGGAGAGGAAAAACTCCCCTTTAACAGGAAGAAACCTCCAACAGAACCAGAACCAGTAGGAGCGGCCATCTGCCACGACCGTCTGGGGGTTTGAGAAGACAGAGCAGAGACACAGAAGGAACAGAAGATCTGATATAAGAGAACATTCTATATTACAGAAAGTAAAAAGTTGATAACAGGACACAGTGGATGTTCAGTTACTGGGAGGATCATCCCAGTCGATGACCCCCTTCCAACAGGGCATTGCAGCCAAGCAGGATACCAGACCAGGTATATCTTCTATGGAGAGAAAACACTGAGAGAAAACAAAGTTAACAGTTGAAATAACAGAATGTACTGTAATACAACTGGAGAGTAGTAGGAGAAAAGAAAGTAGCAGAGTGAAGAAAATTGGTAAGTCTGTCCTCCAGCAGTCTAAGCCTATAGCAGCATAACTACAGAGCTAGCTCAGGATGACCTTAGCCACTCTAACTATAAGCTTTATCAAAAAGGAAAGATGTAAGCCTGGCCTTAAAAGTAAACAGAGTGTCTGCCTCACGGACTAAAGCTGGGAGCTGGTTCCACAGGAGAGGAGCCTGATAACTAAAAGATCTGCCTCCCATTCTATTTTTAGAAATCCTAGGAACTACAAGTAAACCTGCAGTCTGACAGCGAAGTGCTCTGTTGGGCCATATGAAACAATTAGATCTCTGATGGATGATGGAGCTGATTATTAAGGGCTTTGCATGTAAGAAGAAGGATCTTAAATCTATTCTGGATTTAACAGGGAGCCAATGAAGGGAAGCTAAAACAGGAGAAATGTGATCTCTCTTTTTAATATTCATCAGAACTCTTGCTGCCGCATTTTGGATCAACTGAAGGCTTTTAATGGCATTTTGTAGACTACCTGATAGTAAAGAATTACAGTAGTCCAGCCTTGAGGTAACAAATGCATGGACTAGTTTCTCAGCATCAGTCCTGGACAGGATGTTTCTAATTTTAGCAATATTCCGGAGGTGAAAGAAGGAAATCCTAGAAACCTGTTTAATATGGGATTTAAATGTCAAGTCTTGGTCAAAAATAACGCCGAGGTTCTTTACGTTATTACTGGGGGCCAATTTAATGCCATCCAGATGAAGTGATTGACTAATCAGTTTCTTTTTTAGAACTTCTGGTCCAAAGACAGCAACTTCTGTCTTGTCAGAATTTAAAAGCAAAAAGTTTAGATTCATCCATGTTTTTATGTCTTCCAGACATGCCTGTAATCTACCTAACCTGGGTTCATCAGGATTTATGGATAAATATAGTTGTGTATCATCGGCATAGCTGTGGAAATTTATCACATGCTGTCTAATGATTCTACCAATTGGGAGCATATATATGGTGAAAAGATTTGGTCCAAGCACAGAACCCTGTGGAACTCCACAAGTAACCCTTGAGAGTGAAGAAGATTTATCATTTAGATGAACAAACTGGAATCTATCAGACAAATATGATTTAAACCAGCCTAGTGCTGTTCCTTTGATCCCTACAACATGTTGAAGCCTTTCTAAGAGAATATTGTGATCGACTGTGTCAACAGCAGCACTGAGATCTAACAAAACCAGAACAGACACCAGTCCATTATCTGAGGCCATGAGAATATCTTTAGTAACCTTCACCAGTGCTGTTTCAGTGCTATGATGAGCTCTAAAACCTGACTGAAACTCTTCAAACAGCTCGTTACTGTTTAGATGCTCACAGACTTGATTAGCAACAATTTTCTCAAGGACTTTGGATAAGAAAGAAAGGTTAGATATAGGTCTGTAATTCACTAAGTCATCTTGATCAAGGGAAGGTTTCTTGAGTAAAGGTTTAATCACAGCTATTTTAAATTCTTGTGGTACGTATCCGTTTACTAAGGATTGATTCATCATATCCAAAATGGGGCCAGGAACCAAATGGAACACTTCCTTAAATAATTTGGTTGGGATTGGGTCCAACATACAAGTTGAAGGTTTAGATGAGGCTAATAATTTTGATAATTCCGAAAGCTCGACTGAATCAAAACAGCCTAAGCACAACTGAGGTTCTACAGTTCTTTCCGATACTGCCTCATTTACTGAGGAAGAAGTAATCATGTTTGGGAGGATGCCAATGATTTTATTTTTAATAGAATTAATTTTATTTATGAAGAATCCCATAAAATCATCACTGCTAAGAGCTGGGGGGAATAGTTGGCTCAACAGAGCTATGACTCTGCGTAAGTTTGGCAACTGTACTAAAAAGAAACCTAGGATTGTTTTTATTCGCCTCTATTAATGATGAAAAATATGCTGTTCTAGCTTGTTGAAGGGTCTTTTTATACAGCAGTAGACTGTTATTCCAGGTTAAATAGGAATCCTCTAGATGTGTAGAGCGCCATTTTCTCTCCAACTTCCTAGTATTCTGCTTTAAAGTATGCAACTCTGCGTTAAACCAAGGAGTCAGCCTCCTATGGCTAGCCACTTTCTTTTTTAAGGGGGGCTACACTATCTAAAGCCAAACGCAATGAGGACGTAACGCTGTGAACCAGACCATCAATTTCTGAAGGGTTAGAGATAGAATTGCTGCCATCCACTGTGTTACTCTGAGACACTGAGGAAAGTAAGAATGGAACAGATTCTTTAAAAATTGTTACAGCATTGTCTGATAAAGCTTTACTATAATGACATTTTCTTTCAGATTTAAGATGGTCAGTTAAAGTAAATTCAAAAGTTATCAAGAAGTGGTCAGACAGGACCGGGTTATGTGGGTGGACTGTTATTTCCTCACACTCAATACCGTATGTCAGTACAAGGTCCAAAGTGTGTTTACCCACGTGGGTCGATCCCTTTACTTTTTGAGTAAAGCCAATTGAGTCTAAAATAGCATTAAAGGCTGAATTTAGGCTATCACTTTCAGTATCCACATGAATATTGAAGTCCCCCACTATAATGACCCTATCAGTATTTAATACTAAATCAGATAAAAAATGTGAGATCTGATCCAAGAATTGAGAGTAAGGGCCTGGTGGACGATACAAAACCACAAACAAAAATGGTCTTAATTTTCCTCATCCAAGTTACAAAACATTAAGGGTTAGATGTTCAAAAGAACTGTAGCTATCAATTGGTCTGGGACTAATTAGGAAATCAGAACGAAAAATGGTTGCAACTCCTCCTCGCCCAGTATTTCTAGGAATGTGAAAATTTAAATGACGGGAAGGCGTTGACTCATTTATACTGACACAATCCTCCTGCTGCAACCAGGTTTCTGTGAGACAAAGCATATCAATGTGATTATCACAAATCAAGTCATTTACCAACAAAGTCTTTGAGGAGAGAGATCTTGTGTTTAATAAACCACATTTAATAGATTTATTTTTCTGTTCAGTCAAAGTCGTATTTATCTTTATGAGATTTCCAAAAAACTTGCAAATGTAATAATATGTCAAATATCTGAATGTCATTGGAGTTTTAGTTTCCATCTTAGCGCCAGCAGTTGAAACCCAGACTGCAGCTTCTGCAGCACCAACAGCCATTACCTAAGGTTTCATTTCATATTCTGGTCCAAATTATCTCCAAGTTTTGAACAGCCTCCCACCTTCCCTGACTGAAGATATCATCACATCTGGATGTCTGCATGTTTGGGATTTTCTGCAGGGAATCAACTTCCCCTACAAACCTCTGTTCAGTGCAGACAGTTAAAGTGCCTTCACTGTTCATGTCTGTCTGTACAAGGTTGATTAAGTCCTGGATGCTTTCTTCTCAGTGATGTTTCCAAGGGCCACAGAGGCTGCAAGAAGGCCTGGATGGGCCAATGCAAACAGATCCAGATTAATTAGTGTTTGTGACAGTAAACTTTTAACAGGCCCCTGTGTTGGCCTCTGGAATGACCATTTATCTTTCCAAACCCTCATCACTATCTCTTTGTTCCAACATTACTTCACCCACCAACCCCCACCCCCCTCAGACATCCAGAAAGAGCAAGCAAGTTTGCATATTCTAGTCTTGTCCGATTTCATTCCGCTGCCGCCTGAAAGGAGCAGCGAGGAATGAGGGCTTCCTGACATGATTGATTGCTTTGCTTTTTTATTTGCAAGTTGGAATTGAGAGAAGTTTTATCAGTCGGCTGCCTGTCCCCTTCTCACCATCACCACTTCTACCTCTGTGTGCTTGTTCTTCAGCAAATGAGTAACTTTGTGCTCATTGGTACAGAAATTTCTTGCAGCTCTGCTTTGAAATTGATTTGAATCGCCGGTAGATGAGCTTGTGTGTTTTTCACACAGCCCTGTGCTCCTTTTTCTCCCAGCACCTCCACACTAGCTCCTGCCTCTGCAGCTCTGCACTGCACTTCACACACAACACAAACTAGTTTGTGTTTTGTGTGTGTTGCACATAGGTTTGTGTTGTGTGTGAAGAGCAGTGCAGTGCTGAAGAGGAAGGAGTAAACTAGGCTTTTAGAAATCCTGATCCTTCTGGGATTGTGAGCTGTATCAGGAGAAGCAGAAAATATAGGAAACAAGAGGTAGTTGTTTTGCTTCTTGTCTGATGTTTTTGTTTTTAGAAAACTGAAAAATTCTGTTGTTTTTGTATTCAGGGATGCGGAAATCAATTGTTTTGATTTCAGATTTTGGTTGAAACTTATATAAAAACAAAATTATGTTCTCAAGTGAAAAGAAAAATTACCTGACAAAGAAACTTCCCAATTCTAAATCTAAAGCAGTGAAGGTCATGCACATGATTTGATTGTTTCACCTCAATATAGAAGGCCCACTGACAATGATGCCTGATGGCATGGGCCCCTTAGAAACAACATGAACCTTTCATTAATCAATGTAGATATTTTAAAGATATTTTACCAAGATTATAAAACAGAAAAGCAATTCAAACGTAAAATGTCCACATAGTAAAATATTATTTAGTAACCTTTTCCCTTTCAAATTATGTATCAGTGTAAGATGAGAATCCTTAACCAGTTATTATTGTTTTGCACTAAAATGAGTTAATGATTGGCAGAAGTGTTGATTTTGATGCATCATTATCTTTACATTGTCAGATTAAAAGCTTCATAAAACCCATACAATAAATCATATGAATAATTTTTCTCCCTGAAAACTGGTCCATCTTTGCAACAGCTTTAGCCTGGAAAATAGCTACATATCATGTTTTTGAAACTTTAACCCTTTAAAGTTATGTGTTTATATAGATCAACAGTGTTTTGAATTTTAATAAATACATAAATAATCCTTTTACTAAAACACACTACACACACATTCACCAATATGGAAGCTCATACCTTCAACAATTAGTGGTCTAATGAACATTTATTTAGGTTTCTTTCTCCCTCTGTATGAAAGACAGATGCTTAGTACTAACCTGTACGTTATGAGCAAACATTGAACAGTGAAAGTAAAGGATATGAGTTGTATGGAGAACCTGTTTTAAAGAATTCAGAAGGAACATCATCCTTTCACCTGTCCGCTGTAGAAAAAGCCTCAATCTTTTCAAAGCTACAAACCTAGTCTGGATTTTTCTTTACTTTTGGTTAAAGGGCTCAAACTTTTCTTTTAAAACTGTTTTACATTTAAAAAAACATATGGTTTTGAGATCTGATTCATCAACCTGCAAATGTAAAAAACAAACAATTGCAGTTTCAAGTGGGTCATTTTTTTATTTGACCAAAGTAGTTTTCGATTGAAGTCATCAGCTGAGAAGTCTGTTAAAGTTATGTACATAAAGGCGCTCAGCGTTTTTCTCCATTAATAAAAAATCTTCATTTAAAAATGTATTTGTCTTTACTTGTTATCTTTAATTAATATTTACATTTGTTTGATGATCTGAAACTGTCATAGTTCTTAGCTGTTTGTGTAGTCTTTGAGTTAAAGTTTATTCAATTCAATTCAGTTTATTTATTTAGCGCAAATTCACAACAGATGTTTCATCTCAAGGCTCTTAACAAGAAGTCATTTCAATACATTTATACAAACATTCCAATCAGTTAAAAAGTTTCCTATTTAAGGAATCCCAGCAGATTGCGTCAGTCATTGGCGTGAGGTTGGGCCCCGTTGATGCAGACTTTCCAACCACAGCAATCCTTCAGCAATCCCTCATACTGAGCAAGCATGTAGCGACGGTGGAGAGGAAAAACTCCCCTTTAACAGGAAGAAACCTCCAACAGAACCAGGCTCAGTAGGAGCGGCCATCTGCCACGACCGTCTGGGGGTTTGAGAAGACAGAGCAGAGACACAGAAGGAACAGAAGATCTGATATAAGAGAACTTTCTATGTTACAGAAAGTAAAAATTGTTGTGTTTCTGTTCTGTCCCCGTCCTCTCATGTTCATTAGTGCTTCAAATTTCTCTTAGTCTTATTTCCTAGTTACCACTTTGTGTTTAGTCTTTCCTTATGTCTTCTTAGGTTAATCTGTCTAGTCATTTCTTATGTTTTGTTCTGTGCCTCCCTCTCCGTTTCCTCCTTACCATTTTTCCTCTCTGCCCCAGCTGCTGATTGCCTCCACCTGTTCCCTCCCTCTCACCTCCAACTGCTTCCCACTAATTAGTCCTCAAGTTTCTCTGCCATTTCCTCACTCCCTCCTCAGTATTTAAACAGTTCTCATTCAGTCACTACTCACTGGTTCCTCGTCTATGATTCCTGTTTCCCGGTGACTGCATTTTCTGGTCCTCCTGAGTTTTGTAAGTTCCCTTTTCTTTTGTTACATTAAATCCTCATTTTTTTACTTTGCTGCATTTGAGTCTCATCACTGATATCATGACAGAAACATTTAAGTGTGACAAACAAGGAAAAAAATGAGAAATCCGTAAGGGTGCAAACACTTTTTCACACTACTGTATACCGTTAGGCTTTATACAGTGGAACATTATCCATACACCTGGCAGAATCAAGGGAAAAATTATTTTCTTTGAACCAAGAAGTTTGTATGTCATTCGTATATGAAACAGATGTATGAAAAGATAATAAATGAATGTAAAAGAAGAATCAATTCTGAAAAAAATCTTCATTTTCTCTTTAAATTTATATAACAAATTGCATGTGGACAATTATTTATATATATATATATATATATATATATATATATATATATATATATATATATATATATATATATATATATATATATATATATATATATATAATTAATGGAAAGGCCTTTATTAGCATTAGAGCAATCAAACCCTTCTTATAGTTGCTGAGCAACATGTTTCATGTCCATCTGTTGTTCTGATGATTTATCTCTGACGATGAGCTCCAAGAGTTTGAATCTGGAAGGCTGACTTGCCCTCACCTTAATCTTGAACTCCCTCCACATATTCTCCATCAGATTCAAGTTGGGACTCTGGCTGAACCACAACAAAACATTCTGACTTCTATTTAGGGGATGAATAATTTTTTGTTTAACTGTAATTAGGGATGTCAAATTATCGCATTAATTGCGGTAAAAAAATTTAATCGCTTTAATCTAAATTTCGCTCTTTCATTTTACAGTTTCTGTATGGGAGTTGTCTTTAAATAAAATCAATTTTTATGCTTATGGCTTCTTGTGCTGGAGTTGTTAGGAGTTAACCACAGCCTGAAGTGGGCATTGATTGGCCGTCTGTAGTCCTGCTTATCATGAGCTGACGTTTCTGTTGTAGTGGCGAGGGCAAGGGGAGTGGGGATGAGCGGTGAGTTGCAGACAGTATTGCCAATTTGCATCTTTATCACTATATTTAGCAAGTTTTTAGACCCTACAGCGATTCCTTTTCATAAAAGCAAAAAATCTAGCAACTTTTTCTGGGGTTATTGGAGAGTTTGGGGTTAAGCCTTTAAGCCTCACTGAGCAGCGGTGCAGTCGTGGGCTCGGCCCGTATCAGAACGTTCACAGCAGGCAGGCAGGCAGGCAGTACTCCACCCGGCCCCAGGTCCATCTGGAATCAGAGCAGATATTTACCCCTCTGAGTACAGAATGCTAACAAATCGCGCATGCTCCAAGCCAAGTTGCAGGCAGGCAGCACTGGGACTAGTCTCAAAAACAGAGAAATGTAAATGGCTGTGACTGCATTTGTTCTGTCTGTTAGGAAAAAAAATAACTTCATAAAGCCACTTGGTTGTTATAAAGTGGGGTAAAAAAGTATTTAGTCAGCCACCAATTGTGCAAGTTTTCACACTTACAAAGATGAGAGAGGCCTGTAATGTTCATCATAGGTATACCTCAACTATGACAGACAAAATGAGAGAAAGGAAAATAACATAATCTGATTTTTAAAGAATTTATTTGAAAATTCTGGTGGAAAATAAATATTTGGTCAATAACAAAACTTCATCTCAATACTTTGTTATATACCCTTTGTTGGCAATGACAGATGTCAAACGTTTTCTGTAAGTCTTCACCAGGTTTACACGCACTGTTGCTGATATTTTGGCCCATTCCTCCATGCAGATCTTCTCTACAGCTGGGATGTTTTGGGGCTGTTGCTGGGCAACACAGACTTTCATTTCCCTCTAAAGATTTTCTATGAGGTTGAGATCTGGAGACTGGCTATGCCACTCCAGGACCTCGAAATGCTTCTTATAAAGCCACTCCTTCATTGCTCGGGCGATGTGTTTGGGATCATTGTCATGCTGAAAGATCCAGTCAAGTTTCATCTTCAATATTCTCACTGATGGGAGGAGGTTTTCACTCAAAATATCACGATACATGGCCCCATTCATTCTTTCCTTTACACGTATCAGTCGTCCTGGTCCCCTTGCAGAAAAACAGCCCCAAAGCATGATGTTTCCACCCCCATGCTTTACAGCAGGTATAGTGTTCTTTGAATGCAACTCAGCATTCTTTCTCCTCCAAACATGACAAGTACAGTTTTTACCAAAAAAAGTTATATTTTGGTTTCATCTGACCATATGACATTCTCTCAATCCTCTTCAGGATCATCCAGATGCTCTCTAGCAAACTTCAGACGGGCCTGGACATGTAGCAGCTTAAGCAGGGGGACACGTCTGGCAATGCAGGATCTGAGTCCCTGGCGGCATAGTGTGTTACTGATGGTAGTCTTTGTTACTTTGGTCCCAGCTCTCTGTAGGTCACTCACAGAATAAATGATGCCTTTATTAGTCCCACAATTGGGAAATTCAGTTTCTAAATCAACCCGTCCAAGAACATACAAACAACACATAAATGTACATAACAGGACTAGGTGTGATGTTGGTGCCAACATTTGCGGCACTCCATATGCAGATGATAAATGGTTACAAGAGATGGGGTAAAAGAGGAGGGGAGGGGAAAAAATGCATCTATGCCCTGCCCCCTACAGGAGGAAATCTTGCTTGTTTGTTAATGACCAAATACTTATTTTCCATCATAATGTGATTTTCTGAATTTGTTTTTCTGATTTGTTTTTTTCTCTCTCTCATAGTTGAGGTATACCTGTGATGAAAATTACAGGCCTCTCTCATCTTTTTAAGTGGGAGAACTTGCACAATTGGTGTCTGACTAAATAAATTTTTACCCCACTGTATATTTGTTCTGCCACAATAATGTAATTAATTTAAATGAAAATGCCTAAAGATGAGGGCTTTTCTCAGCAATTCTTAGGTATGATTAAAAAAGAGGGTAATTAGATTAATTACAGATCATAATGAATTAATCTCAGTTTTTTTAATCTCTTGATAGCCTTTACTGTAATATCCCTGTCACACAAATATATTTGCATTGCATTCTGGTAGTGTATGAAGATCCAGTCATGTCTACATTGTCTACACCCATTTATCATTGCGGGGTCATTGGTGGGCTATTGCCTATCTTCACCCCGGGCAGGTTGCCAGTCATCCACAAGGCAACACAGAGACACACAGGATAAACAACCATGCAGTCAGACACACTTGTAAGGGCAGTTCAATGTGACCAGTTAAGTTAACATACATGTTGCACCTGACAAGAACATGCAAACTCCATCTAGAAAGACCCCAGGATGAGACATGAACACAGGACCATCTTGTTGCAAGGCAAGGTATAAAATGATTCGCTGCTCTAAGTAAATAATGCTTAAACATTGCTTTCTACACATCTACTACTGCTTCATATGCAATATTATTACCAACTAACTCAGGCTGCCAGTTTAAAATTAGATACAAAATTAGATTGTCTATTAAACTTTACTGTCAAATATTAGAGCACCTTGGAGTCAAGCAAACAATTATAGGTGTATAGTACCATTTCTTTTGCTTTTAAGTTATAACGAATTTTCTCTACCTGTGACTGAATCTGCCAAAACTGAGAGTAAATAAATAAATACATTTGGAAATAGAATTTGAAGTAAGTAAATAAATAAATAAACAAATGTGTAAAAATCAATCAATGTGTAAGTAAAATTGGAAAGTAAATAAATAAATTAGTATATGAGGAAATACATTTGAAAATAAATAAATAAATAAATGTGGAAATAAATACAAAGCTTATGTATGCACTTATTTATTTTCATTTTTATTGACACATTTCTTTATTCCCAAATGTATTTATCTTTTATACATTTATTTTTTAAACACTTTTTTCCCATAATGCCCACTGGCCTAAACCATGATTGGTCAGCTATGAGAATCTGTGTCAACCAATCATCTCCCCACATATTTAAACCTTCTGTCTCTGGCCTGCCTGGGCCTTATCATGAGTTAAGTACTGCCTGCCTGGTAACAACGTTTGAACAAGTCTGTAAATAAAGCACCAGTTTAGTTGGGGACATGATTGACGATTTTGTCCCCACCACTTTTTAAAAAACTGATGCAGCATTTCTTACCAGCATAGATCTAACATCCACCTGTGCTCCCAGCACAATTTCCGTATAATCAGTATCTGAACTGACTGGTATTTAAATCCACAATAGGTTACTGTCATGGTTTGTTTTCTGTGAGGATACTCCATATTAAATGTGCAAATACATCATACATTTTTATCTATTTACACACCATTTATTTATTAGTGTTTCAGTTATTTATTTTTCTATCTTCAATTTCGGCAGGATCAGTCCTACATATTTACCAAGTTTTTCCTTGACCTTTGACCTTACATGAAAGCCAGATTTGGACCTTGGAATGTGTATTTTGAGAACACCTGCTCTAAGTAACACAGGAATGTATTTACAGTAAAATAGATACTTCATAGATATGACTGTTTTTAATGTTTCACTCAATTCCCTTCAGTCCATCAAATGATATTGCTAGACATGCCAACATATATGCCAAGCTGAAAACAGTGATAGCACTCCAGGAACCCCAAACTACAGAACTATCGGAAAGACACCGGCTTACAGTGTGGACTTGTCATGTGATGTCATCCATTTTACCAATATAGTTTAGGTAATGAATAATTGATCTACTTTGGGTTATGTTTTAGGTTGGCATAAAGTCATTTGCAGCAGGATATCCACAAGATGAAACAGCCTACAGGCTGGTTTCCATGATATGAAGTAAAGGAGCTCTGTGGCTCTGCTCTGAGATGATATGGTCTCTTTCTTTCTCTTCAAGGAACCAATTCACAAAGACAAGAATGAATCAAAATATATGGCTTTTAATATAAAAGCCCGTCATCCCTCTGGTGTGTGTTATTAAGTTTGTCGAGGCGAGCGGAGCTGCTGGGGTTCACAGGGTGAGCACCTGTACTGCTGGCAGCCAGCACTAAACTGATATAATAAAAAACCTTTTCTGGGAATTTGTCTGAAGAATTTCGTAACGTTTCAGGGTGTGTGTGGAGTGCAGAAACTTTTCGTTTGATTATTCTCATTGTTAGTAATCTCTTTACCTACAGGGGTGAGCTGCTACACCTGAACCTCTCCATCCAGGGCTGCTGCAATCCCTCTATGGCCCATTCATCTAATCCCATCATGCCTCAGGAGGACCTGGCCTCTCCTCTCCTTTCCTCTACTGCTCTAGTCTTCATCATATATTCTTCTGCTATGAGAAAAGCAGAGTAGTGTAGACATATTTTGGTTCAATAACCCATCTTTCCTGTTGTGTCCTTCCAGAGGAGCAGAATTCGGGATCAGAGTTCAGAGTCCAGACACAGTCACTATGATCTGCATATTAAGGACACATCGCCTGTTAATGTCTAGAAATTTTACCAAAACCACTCACCACTATCAAAAAGCAAACAGGGGTAATGATGGAACATTTTAAATGGTTTAACATGCACATAGAGCACATCTGTATCAACTTAGGGACATCATACTTGTGGGTTGTTCCTCTTTATCTATTTGCTTGAAGGATTACTCTGAAAATTGCAATATTAAAAAGAGAGATCACATTTCTCCGGTTTTAGCTTCCCTTCATTGGCTCCCTGTTAAATCCAGAATAGAATCTAAGATCCTCCTTCCATATAAAGCCCATAATAATCAGCTCCATCATACATCAGAGATCTAATTGTTCCATATGTTCCTAACAGAGCCCTTTGCTCTCAGACTGCAGGTTTACTTGTAGTTCCTAGGATTTCTAAAAGTAGAATGGGAGGCAGATCTTTTAGTTATCAGGCTCCTCTCCTGTGGAACCAGCTCCCAGCTTTAGTCCGTGAGGCAGACACTCTGTTTACTTTTAAGGCCAGGCTTAAAACTTTCCTTTTTGATAAAGCTTATAGTTAAAACAGATGGATGTTAGCCAGTTGTTGGAAGAGTAGTGGTGGAGGGGTAGTAGCCTAAACCGGTTGGGTGGGGATGCAGTCCAGACAGATGGTTCTCTCTGGCTCTGCCTCTCTCATGTCTCATTCTAACGGGCTGGGTCATCCTGAGCTATCTCTTTAGTTATGCTGCTATACAGGGCAGTTCTGATAGTGGAAACAGGCCTATGGTGGTGGCAGTGTGGTTGTCTTTGGCTGCTTTGCTGTGTTAGGACATGGGTGTCTTCATGATACAGTTAAATCAGCTCTCTAGCATAAATTCCTAAAAGACAAACTCTGGCCCTGGAGTTTGTTACCTAAAGCTCAAGAATGCATAGTGTCTGCAGCAGGACAATGATCTAAAGCACACCACAAAGTTTGCCTCTAATTGCCTCGATTAACCAGAGGAAGGTTTTGGAGTGATCAAGTCAAACCCCAGACTTAAATCTGATTGAGATGCTATGGCATGACCTTATAGGTCATCCATGCTTTTACGGTGCGTTCACACCAAAGCATCAAAAACGTGCCGTACGGCCAAGTTAGATGTTTGAACATTCGCAGCTCGTCAAAATATACCATTTTGACACGCGTCAAGCCGGAAATACACAACTTGTGGGAGGAGCTAGTGCCAGACTGTGTTTTTGCAAGATGGCAGCTGTCAATCTAACGGAAAGTAACTGTAAAATAGTGGGATAGTAGGCTAGTTTGCTAGCATTTGCGCAGGTTCAGTAATGTGAAAACTTTCAAAAGTGAAATTATCTTACTGCCCTATTTCCTCACTTATATTCCTCTAAGCGAGCTCCTTTTTTCCTGTCTCTGTAGAGAAAGCAGCTGGTGTCATATAGCTCCGGGTGATTAGCCACAGCGTTGATAAGTATTTCCTCCATGTTGAATGAATGACTTTAGCCAGACCTGACCCGTGAACTGGGTCACAGCATCACGTGACACCACGTCACCAGGCTCCAGATTAGTTGATGCAGCGCGAATTGACGCCGAAGTTCAGATTTTTCAACTTCAGCAGCAGACGCAAAAACGTTCGTGAAGCGTGAATGCACAAAATGCACCACAAAATGACGTGCGTATTTTCTGACGCGCGTCAAAGGCAGAAATGCGTTTTCGTGACACAAATCTGTTTCTGACGTGACGCAGACACCCTGACGCGCGACATGACTTTACATCTAAACCTGACGCCCATGATGCTTCAAGTGTGTTTGGTGTGAACGCACCGTAAAACCCTTTCAATGTAACAATAACAAAAAACTGTTCTGCAAAGCAGATTCGACCAAAGTCGAACACCTGATGGCACAGATTATTGCCTAAGGTTGAATAACCAGTTATTAGGTTTAAGGAGCAATTACTATTTAACAAAGCGCTAGGTTGGCTTGGATAACTTTATCACATAAATAAATAAAATAATAATTTGAAAAATGCTTCTTGTATTTTCTTATATTATATCTTGTATTAAAATGAATTTGATGTTTAAAGAATGTTAGTGTAACAAAAAAGCAAAAACAAGAAATCTAAGTGACGAAATCGTTTTTCACACCACTGTATATAGAGATGTAGACTCTCAAGGGTCTGAGACACACTTAATGTTTCGTCATTTAAAAGAAGATCATGAAAAAATATTTTAAAACAGGAGAATATTGGGATCAAAACACAAAGACATAAAGTATTGTGGCCAAAATGTTTATACATTTCCAGAATTTACTTTCCAGAATAACAGCGGTCTGTATCCTGAAGGGCAGGGACTAGTTTGCAGTGACAAATGAATGTTGCCTCAGTTCTACAGATTTTGCTCATTTAAATTATATCCATTAATGAGTAAAAAAAAAAAAAATTTAAATAATATAGTTTATAAGTCTAAAGATAGTGTCGTCAAAGCTCACTAATGAGGCTACCGTTATTCCTAACGAGGCTATCAAGGTTATGTTAGCTTCTAAGCACTAAGCAATCTTGGAAACCCAACCTTTTGCTGCTTTCCAAGCTTTAAAGCGGCAAAAGCTAGCAACGCAGAAGTTGAGCTAGCTGAACTTTCGTCGCCATCCCCTGAGCGTCAACCAATCAGAGCATCTGACTGTAGTGGTGTCACTACACATTTAAAGTAGCGCTGAAAGCAAACCTCCTCCATACACAGCTCCTGGGGCAAATGGTTAAACTCTCCAAACTCAGAACGCTTCTCAAGAATGGGGTGGGATGAGGTTGTCTTACTTTATTTAGCAAATAAAACCAAGCCACTCGAAGTGGGGTGGAGTGAAGTGAGGAGTGAAGTTGATTGTGGCTGGTCTGTACGTGGTCTGTATGTGACTCTGTGACGGGGTAAGCCGTACTGCGTCATTTCCTGTTTTCGCTGTTGCACTCCAGCTGCAGCTGTTTGGTGTTCAGACTCTCTTGAATTGATCTTATTTTCTCTGTGCTGAGGCCTTTCTAAGTTATTTTAACACACAAGCACACTAAAACACACGTTTTGTGGTGGTGTACTTTACGTTTTGGGAACTCCTTGTGTTTCACACAGTTTTTCTTGGGGTGGTAAGGACTCGCTAGCTCAGTTATGGCGACTGTTCTTTCTCCTGTCTAACTCTTCTCTTCTCTCTTGCTCTCTCTGTCAGAAAGGGTTATATTTGCATCTAGACCAATAGTAGATTATTCTGTAAGGTCTACACCACTCTTATTTTGGTGATGTCATTTCCTCACAAGCACGTTTTCCTCAGCAGTTCAAACAGTTTGTTGGTAATGGTGGCCAGCCCTGTGTGCGTTCCTGACAAGCATGTGAGTACAGCTAACTGTAGCATTTTTATTCCTGTGTATGTTTTCATGATTGTCTACCTGATTAAATTTAGGTTCATTTCGTAGATTTAGTGTCATCTAACCCAGCTAGCAAAAAATATCCGCACGGCTTCTTTTTGCCGCTGGCCGTAAGCTGTCGGCTATAGGTGCGTCCTGCTGGCGGGGATGAAACGTTTGCCGCCGACTACGTCACTCCCATCTGTTGCGAGATGCCGACTGCTTCATTTTCTTTGGCGGTTGCTTCCGTCTAATGGACCGCGGCCGGCTGGAGGCAAGCCACTTTGAAATACAAGGACTTCTACTCGACCAGCAGCCATGGCTATGGGAGTTAGAATGGAGGTGGAACTGACAGCATTTTAACTACTTTTCACATTTGAAGCGATTATAAAATAATATCCTATATGTGAATTAAATCAGTTATTATAAAAAAAAATTTATTTATTTTTTAAAGCCATTTTATTTTTAAACCTCGATTATTATTATTTTTTTACTTTTTACATGTATAAGGGATTAATTTGCAATTGCGACCTGTACAAATGTTTAAGACAGTGTTTTAAAAAAAAAATCTAAACACATTATAAATGTTAGTAATGTATAGGTTTTCACCATTGCTGTGTTCAGGATTTTTTTTTGGGCGGAGCTAAAACGGTGGCTCGATGACGCACTGGAGCCACTGAGCTCCTGGCCCCTCCCCAAACAACATAACTAGAGCACACATTCGCATCAGTTCGCTGCTCAATCGCGAGTTTCTGTGGACTACCATCGTTTAAGTAAGTACATGATTCCTTAACGCAATATTATGTTTACAATGTTTTTAGTTTATCTTTGTAAAATCTGTTGTTATCTTTGTTCTTGCCTTACTAGTCAAGCTAAAGTAAGGCTAAAGTACGTTAGCCTTGTTTCCAAAGTTGCCGCCATGTTACAATTAACTTTCTGTAATAGCTACTATGAGGGAAAAATGGAGCGGGAGATCGATAGACGGATTGGTGGGGCATCTGCAGTTATGCGGGCGCTCTACCGGTCTGTCGTGGTGAAGAGAGAGCTGAGCCAAAAGGCGAAGCTCTCGATTTACCGGTCGATCGACGTTCCTACCCTCATCTATGGTCACGAACTCTGGGTGGTGACCGAAAGAACGAGATCACGGATACAAGCGGCTGAAATGAGTTTCCTCCGCAGAGTGTCTGGGCTCTCCCTTAGAGATAGGGTGAGAAGCTCAGTCATCCGGAGGGGGCTCAGAGTAGAGCCGCTGCTTCTCCACATCGAGAGGAGACAGTTGAGGTGGCTCGGGCATCTGGTCAGGATGCCTCTCCCTGGTGAGGTGTTTCAGGCACGTCTCACCGGGAGGAGGCCCAGGGGAAGGCCCAGGACACGCTGGAGGGACTATGTTTCTCGGCTGGCCTGGGAGCGCCTTGGGGTTCCTCCCGAGGAGCTGGAACAAGTGGCTGGGGAGAGGGAAGTCTGGGTCTCTTTGCTTAGGCTGCTGCCCCCGCGACCCGACCCCGGATAAGCGGAAGAAAATGGATGGATGGATGGATGGGTAATAGCTACTTTGTTTCTTCCAGGCGTTGAGTTTTTCTTTTCTTCTAAGATACGTATGTTTATATGAGTGTGAGTACGTATGTGTTTTAAGTTAGTTTTGGTCAGTCGAATTAACTACGTAAACAGTTACTTGTATGGACAATTATGCCGCCGCCCATGTGGTAATGTGGTTCCAGCAGTAGGTAGCAAAATCTACGACAAGACTGATCAGTATAACTTGTGTTTTCTAACTAAACCGAATGATGATACCAGTAACGTTAGGTTGTTTTCCTTTGTTTGTTCCACGCTGCTAGTCTAGTTCAGAGTGTTAGCTAACACATGCTCGCCTTTTTTACACTGTTCAAGCATGTTGAAATGTGTCTAGCTTCAGTACGTAGCCACAGCTTTACATCTAGTGTTTTCTTACAAAACTAACGTTGTATATAGGTTGTTTAAATTATTTTGTTTGTCTGAACAAGTAGCTGCTAGTCCAGTAGCTAGAGTGGCTAGCAATTGTTAGCTAACACATGCTGTTTTGGCTTTGTTACAGTAACTTACACACTGAGGTTAAGCAATGTTGCTAGTTACGTTACATGTAGAAATGTAACTAGCTACAGTAGGTAGGCCTATCCAAAGCTTTACATCTAGAAAGACTTAAGTATAACTTAAATTTGGTGTTTTCTAACAAAGCAGAATGATATAGGTTGTTTAAATTATTTTGTTTGTCAGATCAAAGTATGTTGCTAGTTCAGTTCACAATGTAGCTACAGTGACTAGCAAGTGTTAGCTCGCATGTGCTGTGTTGCTACTGTACTTCTAGGATTTAAGGGGATTATGATGAGTTATATTTATCTGAAGTGCTGTACTTTTATGTTTGAGGACAGTGCTGTTCACATGAATCACTACACTGAATGAGTACATTTAATTTTTTAACAATTTCACTGTTACCTGTTGGCTGATCTTTTTTTTCTTTTCTTTTTTTTCTACAGCATATATGCTACTGTATATTCCTAACGTTAACAATGTGGTTTTGTACACATTTTCTTGCAGATACCTTGACCGGAGCATAAATGGTTAACTTCACACAAGAGACCTACTGTTGGACAATCGTTTTGGCTTTAAAGGTAAATGCATTGTTAGTTACAATGTCTAGTTACTGGGCCAAAAGGAGACGAATATTGAAAGGAGTTGAGAGGGACAAACAGGAAATTGCAGTTGCAAACGATGCTCTACTTGCTGTTATTCCAGGGTAGCCGCGGGGTCTTAAAAGTCTTAAAAATGTCTTAAATGTCATGTTCCTAAATTAAGGCCTTAAAAAGTCTTAAATTCTGTTGTCCAAGTCTTAATTTTTTAACCAAAGGTCTTAAATTTAATTATACTAGCCTATTTATTCCAAGTCAACCAGACTGCAACGCAAGCTGAAATGGGGGAGAAACTGTTTTGTTTTTTGTTTTTTGTAAATGACGTAAAAATTATGCGTATTATGAGTATGCGCAGACAATAGCTTAGGTTTTCGCGCCGGCGGCAATGGAGAGACATCATGGGGAAGTGTCGTTTTAATACGCAGTGGCTTTTGGATGCTCGATATAAAGATTGGGTCAGGGAAGTTCCGGGAAGTAACCTCGAAGCACGATGCTGTCTGTGTCGGAAGACGTTCAAGTTGACGACTTTAGGTCATCTCGCTTTGGAGTCCCACATGAAGAGCGTGAAACAAAGCGCAGCAGCCCTTCACCGCCAGCCGCCCATCGCTCAATTCTGTACGGCTCAACCTCCGAATGCAGCTAGCAGCACTAGCAACAGGAACACCGAAAGTCAGCAGCACCAGCCGAGCCAGACATCGATAACAACGGCAATAGCACAAAGGCCAAGCATTGGGATGATGCATGTCGGTGGAGCCCCAACACTTCGGGCAGAGGTGCTATGGATTCTACACACAATTTCTGACCACCACTCGTACAACTCAAATGAAGGAATAAGCGAACTCTTTAAAGCGATGTTCGAGGAGTCTGAAATTGCCGCAGCGTTCACCTGCGGCAAGAACAAAACATCTTATATCACGAAATTCGGCCTGGCTCCATACATAACAAAGTTGTTGGTAAAAGACGTTAACGAGGCAAGTGGTGGATTCGTTGCTATGTTTGATGAAAGTCTCAACAAAGCCACAAAAACCAAACAAATGGACATCCACCTCCGTTATTGGAGTGGCGACCATGTTGCCTCCAGATATCTTGGCTCCCAGTTTATGGGTCATGGAAAAGCTCTAGACCTGCTGAAACATTTTAAAGTAAGTGTTCTTTTTTATTAAGCTTGATAAATTAAGTTAAATGTTTATACTGTTGTGTTATAATGAAAGAAACAAAGGACGACTCTCACACCAAAGGGCTCCAATTTGCATTTGATTTATGAGCTGCAGAAAAGCACATTTACTGCTTTTCTGCAGCTAATATATTGACTGCTGATTGGAGCTCTTTGGTGTGAGAGTCGTCCTTTGTTTCTTTCATTATTATCCATGTTTCAGGCTCAGCACCTACCCAATATTTTTGGAACGAATGTGCGTGTGGATCCCTTTTTTTAATTTATACTGTTGTGTTATACAAAACGTTATCTTAGGTTTCTTAGGTTTATCTATTGTTAATGTTTTACTGTGGTGAGTTGTAGTTTGCATTCTGATAACTACTACCTGCTAGCTTGGCTGCTAACTAACTTCCCTAGTTCAGTTATTTGACACCATGCTTCTTGTCAGAGCAGCCGTAATGACGGATCTAATGCCATCTAGTGGCATTGTTGGTGCAAAACCAAACAAAAAAAGGACGTTAATGATTGATCTTTCATTAATTCTGATTGAAGAATTTAGCCAGTTAAAATTGGATTCATGGATATTTAATCAATAGTCGTGGCTCCTCATGTCATTTAGTTTTTTGTCTGCCGGAGACATTTGCTGAGTAAGGAAATAAAAACTTCAAATGAGAAAAAAATGAGGGAAAACACTTGTTTTGTATCTTATCAATGATTAATAGATTAATAGTGTTTTAACTTTTGGTAAAGGAAAACACACAATTTCCAGCCCTAGTCTGGAGAATTGACGGTGACATCAGCCGTTAAAAGGAACTAATACTCTGATTACTTTGTACTTTTACTGGAGTATTTCTCTAACACCAGTACTTTTACTGTAACTGAGGAATATTTGAGCAATGTAACAGTACTTGTACTAGAATACAGATTTACATATAATTTCCACCACTGATTATGTGTCAGGTTTATATAATTAAAAGAAAATCTATCATCTCCAGGAATGTATCAGTGAACTTGATCAACGGAGAATGGTGTCTATTTCAATGGATGGACCAAACGTAAACTGGAAATTATTTGAGATGCTTCAGCAGGAGCATGGTGAGCATAATGGCGGGAAGCAGCTAGCAGTGGTCGGGACATGCGGCCTCCATACCCTTCATAATGCTGTCAAGGCGGGGTTCAACTCCTGGCATATGGAGAAGATATTAAGAGCTCTTCACTTTCTCTTCTTAAATGTGCCAGCAAGAAGAGAGGACTTCATCACTGTGACGAGATCAAGCACTTTCGCCCTACCCTTTTGTGGGCACCGGTGGGTTGAAAACTTACCTGTTGCTGAAAGAGCCCTCAATTCAATTCAATTCAATTCAATTCAGTTTATTTATATAGCGCCAATTCACAACAGATGTCATCTCAAGGCACTTAACAAGAAGTCATTTCAATACAATTATACAAACATTCCAATCAGTTAAAAAGTTTCCTATTTAAGGAATCCCAGCAGATTGCGTCAGTCATTGGCGTGAGGTTGGGCAGATTTCCAACCACAGCAATCCTTCAGCAATCCCTCATACTGAGCAAGCATGTAGCGACAGTGGAGAGGAAAAACTCCCCTTTAACAGGAAGAAACCTCCAACAGAACCAGGCTCAGTAGGAGCGGCCATCTGCCACGACCGTCTGGGGGTTTGAGAAGACAGAGCAGAACACAGAAGGAACAGAAGATCCGATATAAGAGAACTTTCTATGTTACAGAAAGTAAAAAGTTGATAACAGGACACAGTGGATGTTCAGTTACTGAGAGGATCATCCCAGTCGATGACCCCCGTCCAACAGGGCATTGCAGCCAAGCAGGATACCAGACCAGGTGTATCTTCGATGGGGAGAAAAACACTGAGAGAAAACAAAGTTAACAGTCGAAATAACAGAATGTACTGTAATACAACTGGAGAGTCGTAGGAGAAAAGGAAGTAGCAGAGTGAAGAAATTGGTAAGTCTGTCCTCCAGCAGTCTAAGCCTATAGCAGCATAACTACAGAGATAGCTCAGGATGACCTAAGCCACTCTAACTATAAGCTATATCAAAAAGGAAAGTTTTAAGCCTGGCCTTAAAAGTAAACAGAGTGTCTGCCTCACGGACTAAAGCTGGGAGCTGGTTCCACAGGAGAGGAGCCTGATAACTAAAAGATCTGCCTCCCATTCTACTTTTAGAGATCCTAGGAACTACAAGTAAACCTGCAGTCTGAGAGCGAAGTGCTCTTTTAGGAACATATGGAACAATTAGATCTCTGATGTATGATGGAGCTTGATTATTAAGGGCTTTGTATGTAAGAAGAAGGATCTTAAATTCTATTCTGGATTTAACAGGGAGCCAATGAAGGGAAGCTAAAACAGGAGAAATGTGATCTCTCTTTTTAATATTCATCAGAACTCTTGCTGCCGCATTTTGGATCAACTGAAGGCTTTTAATGGCATTTTGTGGACTTCCTGATAGTAAAGAATTACAGTAGTCCAGCCTTGAGGTAACAAATGCATGGACTAGTTTCTCAGCATCACTCCTGGACAGGATGTTTCTAATTTTAGCAATATTCCGGAGGTGAAAGAAAGAAATCCTAGAAACCTGTTTAATATGGGATTTAAATGTCAAGTCTTGGTCAAAAATAACGCCGAGGTTCTTTACGTTATTACTGGGGGACAATTTAATGCCATCCAGATGAAGTGATTGACTAATCAGTTTCTGTTTAAGAACTTCTGGTCCAAAGACAGCAACTTCTGTCTTGTCAGAATTTAAAAGCAAAAAGTTTAGGGTCATCCATGCTTTTATGTCTTCCAGACATGCCTGTAATCTACCTAACTGACTGGGTTCATCAGGATTTATGGATAAATATAGTTGTGTATCATCGGCATAGCTGTGGAAATTTATCCCATGCTGTCTAATGATTCTACCAATTGGAAGCATATTTATGGTGAAAAGAATTGGTCCAAGGACAGAACCCTGTGGAACTCCACAAGTAACCCTTGAGAGTGAAGATGATTTATCATTTAGATGAACAAACTGGAATCTATCAGACAAATATGATTTAAACCAGCCTAGTGCTGTTCCTTTGATCCCTGCAACATTTTCAAGCCTTTCTAAGAGAATATTATGATCGACTGTGTCAAAAGCAGCACTGAGATCTAACAAAACCAGAACAGACACCAGTCCATTATCTGAGGCCATGAGAATATCATTAGTAACCTTCACCAGTGCTGTTTCAGTGCTATGATGAGCTCTAAAACCTGACTGAAACTCTTCAAACAGCTCGTTACTGTTTAGATGTTCACAGACTTGATTAGCAACTATTTTCTCAAGGACTTTGGATAAGAAAGGAAGGTTAGATATAGGTCTGTAATTCACTAAGTCATCTTGATCAAGGGAAGGTTTCTTGAGTAAAGGTGTAATTACAGCTATTTTAAATTCCTGTGGTACGTATCCGTTTACTAAGGATAGATTCATCATATCCAAAATGGGGCCAGGAACCAAATGGAACACTTCTTTAAATAATTTGGTTGAGATTGGGTCCAAAATACAAGTTGAAGATTTAGATGAGGCTAATATTTTTGATAATTCTGAAAGCTCGACTGAATCAAAACAGCCTAAGCAATACTGAGGTTCTACAGTTCTTTCCGATACTGACTCATTTACTGAGGAAGAAGTAATCATGTTTGGGAGGGTGCCAATGATTTTATTTTTAATAAAATTTATTTTATTTATGAAGAATCTCATAAAATCATCACTGCTAAGAGCCGGGGGAATAGTTTGCTCAACAGAGCTATGACTCTGTGTAAGTTTGGCAACTGTACTAAAAAGAAACCTAGGATTGTTTTTATTCGCCTCTATTAATGATGAAAAATATGCTGTTCTAGCTTGTCGAAGGGTCTTTTTATACAGCAGTAGACTGTTATTCCAGGTTAAATAGGAATCCTCTAGATGTGTAAAGCGCCATTTTCTCTCCAACTTCCTAGTATTCTGCTTTAAAGTACGCAACTCTGCGTTAAACCAAGGAGTCAGCCTCCTATGGCTAGCCACTTTCTTTTTTAATGGGGCTACACTATCTAATGCCAAACGCAATGAGGACGTAACGCTGTGAACCAGACCATCAATTTCTGAAGGGTTAGAGATAGAATTGCTGCCATCCACTGTGTTACTCTGAGACACTGAGGAAAGTAAGAATGGTACAGATTCTTTAAAAATTGTTACAGCATTGTCTGATAAAGTTCTACTATAATGAAATTTTCTTTCAGATTTAAGATGGTCAGTTAAAGTAAATTCAAAAGTTATCAAGAAGTGGTCAGACAGGACCGGGTTATGTGGGTGGACTGTTATTTCCTCACACTCAATACCGTATGTCAGTACAAGGTCCAAAGTGTGTTTACCTGAGTGGGTCGATCCCTGTACTTTTTGAGTAAAGCCAATTGAGTCTAAAATAGCATTAAAGGCTGCATTTAGGCTATCACTTTCAGTATCCACATGAATATTGAAGTCCCCCACTATAATAACCCTATCCGTATTTAATACTAAATCAGATAAAAAATGTGAGATCTGATCCAAGAATTGAGAGTAAGGGCCTGGTGGACGATACAAAACCACAAACAAAAATGGTCTTAATGTTTTGCAACTTGGATGAGGAAAATTAAGGGTTAGATGCTCAAAAGAACTGTAGCTATCAATTGGTCTGGGACTAATTAGTAAATCAGAACGGAAAATGGGTGCAACTCCTCCTCCTCGCCCAGTATTTCTAGGAATGTGAAAATTTAAATGACTGGAAGGAGTTGACTCATTTATACTGACATAATCCTCCTGCTGCAACCAGGTTTCTGTGAGACAAAGGAAATCAATGTGATTATCACAAATCAAGTCATTTACTAACAAAGTCTTTGAGGAGAGAGATCTTATGTTTAATAAACCACATTTAATAGATTTATTTTCAGTCAAAGTTGTATTTATTTTTATGAGATTTCCATAATTTGCTTTTGTTGGCTTAACTTTTAATCCATTTAATTTTGGCCGTGGGCAAGACACTGTTTCTATAGGGTAATGGGTGGGTAACAGTACAGAAGCAGCAGAGAGGTGGGTTAAACTACGACTCTGCTTCCTGGTCTGGACCCTGGGTTGTCAGTGTTTTGGAGGATTAATAAATTCGGCCATATTCCTAGAAAGAAGAGCTGCTCCATCCAAATATGGCCCAACATTCTCAAATATGTAGCAGCTGTAAGAACCAAAGAAGTCAACAATCCAGCCACCTCATCATACGACACCA
>OY747717.1:45316443-45513943 GCA_963556495.2 Valencia hispanica | reverse complement strand
CCTCTTTCTCAGAACCAGGTTTCTCCCCAGAAATCCAGACTCCACTTCACAGAGCCAAGACTTTGAGTACAAGTAAGTGATGTTATTGGCGACGGTTTTTGTCTTGGAAACTATTGCTTCTATTTAAGATAAAGAATCCTTTAATCATAATCTGTTTTTATATCTGTCGAGGTGTGTTGTACATTCCATTAGCATTGCACAGTTCAATTATAGTTTCATTACTGAATATGCAATACTCTGCACTGAAGTTAAAGCTGTTATGTTTGCTCCTCCAGCTCGTCAAGTACTAAGCTTTACACCCCCAGCAGCAAATTTACCCTGGCAGCATATGGATGAAAACACTGGAGGTATGTAATATGTTGCGCTAAACTAAGTGTTCCATTTTAAGTCCAATTCATTAAATGTATGCAATAACTTCAAACATATTTTTCCGTCAATGATTATCAATAGGAGAAAGTCATCGCTCTGTAATTGGCCCTTGGACTCCCCTGGCATCTCGTGTACAGCATGAAGTTTTCAGCTATGAAGGTATATTTTAGGCCTATGTCTTAGTGTCCAGTGTTTTAAAAGTATTGAAAATAGTGCCTTTAGGTGTTTTTTGTTGTTTTTTAATGTAGATTTCCAGAGACTCCAGAATGAAAAACAAGCCGTGATGGATGAGAACCAAGCCCTTAGGGAGGAGAACCAAGCTCTGAGGGAGGAGAACCAAGCTCTGAGGGAAAGCACTGCACGAGCAGGTAAGAACATGCACAAAAAAGTCAAACTTAGGAAAGAGTACGTGATGTATGTACAAAATTACCATATGCCTTTCATTTTGTAGCTTCGGATGACAGCGGCTCACTTCAAGAGCAGGTGAAGCAAGTTGGGACAATGTTGAAGACGTTTGCTCGCACTGGGCAATCAGGTACAACTTGCAAACAACACCTGTGGTTGTTGGTTTAATTCCCACTGGTGCCACCTATACATGTAGTAGACCTAGATATAAATGTCATAGTTTAGTAGTTGAGGGACCAGGACTGACTATTATTTTATTTAACCCCTGTAGGTGCAGATCAGACCTTAATGCTGCGACGTCTTGGAGAGTTTGGCGATGTTGGACAACAAAATGGACACTATGCTTCAACATTTCAGTGCCAATGTGTCTGTTGGAGAGTTATCCCTGCCAGGGGATCTGTTACTCCCCCTAGACACCCAGGAAGATTTGGCGTTGCTTGACAACAGTTTAAGGCAGGATAAAGAGCTCCAGGAAAGATTTGTAAGTGTGCTGATTTCGTTTATAACTCCATAGGGTAATCTAAAAAGTAGAATTAAGATTGTACACTGCATATTCTACAGTCTGAATCCACAGCCTGTCACATTTTATATTTATGTATGATAAGCTTCAGAGAAATGTAATTTGTAACACTTTTTTTTGGTTTTTCAGCTTCGGCTTTTGACAATCAAATGTGGGAGGGACCTAAAGACAACCGTCTGGCGGATGCTTCAAAGTATCTTTTCTAATCACCTTTCCATCAATACAATCTGGACTGGAGTTGGGGATAAAGCATGTTTTAGAGAGATGTTCCTGAAGACCATTGTTCAAAGTAAGTTGGATGTAAAAAAAATAATAATAATTTTAGTAGATGTGTATGGCATTATGCCATTCAAATGGAATGACAGATCTGTATTTTCTACAGGAGCCATCCGGAAGAACCCGGCAACCCAGGATGCCACTGATGAAGCCGTCCAGGTTAACGTTATGCGTTACCTGAAAGGAGCATCTGACCGTGAAGGCGGAAAAAGGCGCCGCACAGCTGAGAGGGACCCACAGCCGACCCCTTAAACCTAGGCTGACTACTGACACCCCAGCATCACTGACAACTGGAACCCTTTCTTTATCCTGCGGTCAGTAACTTCAAGACCCCTAAAGAAGCCAGAAGTGTCAGACTGCACTCACCCAATCCACACTGTTCACTGTGGGTATTATCATAGTGCTTAACTCTTATTATATTGTTAAAAATAGCTTGTAAATCCTTGTGCCACAGGTCAGCATTGCAGTTATATCTGTTCTAGTACTGTTTTTACCTCAGTATTTTTTATATATGTGAAGATGTTTATCACAGATACAAGAGACATCTTGTACCCCAGGTCAGCAATGCCATTATAATGGTCTATTCTATTCCAGAGCTTTATTCTAAATTATTACCACTTATCTTATTGTTAGAAATGGTTTGTGATGGTTTGTGATGTTATACCTGAATTTTTTTTGGTGTCCTGCACATTCTTTGGTACCAGATATACTCATTACTTATGTGTACTGGTAATTCTTTTCATCCCAGAGCTGACCTCTTTATATTATTAACAATTATTGTGTTATAATTTTGTAAGCTAAGGCTGTTTTTTATTTTTTTTTATTTTTTTTTTTTACTTGTCCTGTTTGGCAGTGTGGAGCTCAGAATTGGTGTCTGAGTACCAAGTAGAAGCCCAACAGATTTACTTTCACAAGCGGAGCAGTACAGCTTTTGCTATAGTACTCCACTTGATTTATGTGTGAAAAATCTTTATTATGAATTGTTGGGGTTTTTATTTCCTGATGTTATGGACACGGAGACGGAAAATTAAGGAGAAGAAAGAAGGAGGATGAAGAAGAGAGGTAGGAAACAAAATGTCATGAGAGAGGGTGAGTTGAAAATACAAGAGAGGAAGGGGAACAAAGAAAACACAGGAAAACATTGAAGTCTGCTTCCATACCCACAGGACGGCAGAGAGAGGGGGAAAAACAAAACACGAAAAAGGAACATCGACAAAACCAACCAAACATTGTGAACTAAGAATTAAACAAACCACATCACACAAAAATAGATATAAAAATACAACAACAATGTCACAGAAAAACTCATGGTACCGATTAATCAAGCTCTAGTAATGATAACCTCAGCCCAAGAATATATCCTTTAACACCAGAGACCCCACATCTATGTGTGTGTGTTAGCATGCTGGTGCATATAAGGTTTCTCCATAAGAGTGTTCGATAGTTGGTGTGAGAAGACATCAATCCGTCTCCCAGGAATCGATGCAGACATGAAGGAGATCGGAGCAAAGACGTCCAAAGGACCGCCAGAGCCCCAGGCGGACCCGGGCGGGGCGACTGCATCCCCCAAGAGAGGAGAAAAGGAGAACCCCAGGGGAACATCCAGCGGCCACTATGCAGGGGCACCCCACCGCCGGGCAGGGACCCGACAAGGGACCGGCCGACGAGGGGCCCCCGGCACTGCAGGGGCGGCGGCCGGCCGCCGGCTGCCACGCGACGCCTCCACCCTAGGCCAATCCCCACCGCCAACATCCCAGCGCCCCACCAATAGTCGCAGGGGACGGACAGCATCCCCAGGCCGGGCTCAGTCAGCATCTGGACGCCAAGTTGTACCAGCTCCCGGGTCCTGATCCCGCGCAACGCAGGGCGCCGAGACCAGGCATCCAACGAGGGCCAGGGCCGGTCCAACCCGCCAATGAACCGGCCACGCATGGTGCGCACAGAACAGGTGATCAAACGAGCAGAGACGCCGGATCCGCATCCCGCCGAGCCACCGAGCAGGCACCACCCAACAATCCCAAACCTGGCACCTCTAAAAGAGGTGCCCCAACCAACCAAAGGAAGATATCGGCCCAGCGCATCGGCCGACCGACACACCGGCCCCCCCAGGCCCGGCCAGGCACGCACCAGGTCCTAACCGGATTGACCACCGGCGCACCGGCAGGCAGGGGCCCCCGTCACCGGCGGGGAGTGACGGAGGGGAAATAGGCCCCCCATTAAGTGTAAGGCCTGAGGTGCGCCAGGCGAGGGGGCAGACCAAGATCCAACCTGACAGGTAGACAAAGACATACAGACACAGTCATACGTTCCCTCCCTCTTAAACACATACATTTTCAATGACTCACCAAGACACCCAAAAAAATGACGCTGTACCCTCAGTCACACATCCCATGCACACTTTATGCTCCCAGGTCCAGGTACTGATGCCCCAGTAGAGCCACCGTGGCCGGCCTGGGGTTGGGCTTTGTTTTTTTTTGTTTTTTTTCAATTTAATTGGAAACTTGCATGTTCTTTTGTGTGTGTGTGTATATTTTTTTTTCTCTTTTTTTCTGCTATTTATATTTCAGTGATCTGACATCATGTTTCAATTACAGTTACTGTACTTTGAAATGTGGAATTAAAACGTCAAACGTCAACGGAATTTTGTCTGGTTTGATCAATCATTATTCTTGATAAACTGCATGAGATATATATAAGCGGCGACCGATCGCTCGAAAATAGCGTTTGCCTCCGACGGGCTGCGGAAGGGTCTTTGATATAACGGCGGCGGGACGGCGGTCGGGCCGCGGGCCGGCCGCGGAACAAAGGCGGTAGGAAGGCGGTGCACCGTCAAACGTGTTTGCGATTACGCCATTCTGACGCTTCTACTACCGCCGGAGCGCCGCCGGCGGTCCGCCGACTCATTGCTATCTGGGTCTAATCTGATTGGGTTTAATTGCTTAACTGCCAATTTCATTTGTAGTTTGTAGTTCTTTCCTAATCAGTGCTGCATGTTAAATGTAGCTCTAACTGTGAATGATTCTACTATAAATTCCTTTTTAGAGCTGGTTTCCGTCAAGGTTTAATTTGATACCAGATTTTTACTGCATGCTTTGTTTATTTGGTATACCTGCTACCGCAGTACCATTATTGAAGCACTAGAGGTCTCTGGAGAGCATATAGCTCCAACAAACTTTTGAAGCTGAGAATTACAGTGTTTATCTGTGTAAACTTATTGGTACACTATTTAGATTAGTTTGTTTCTTTAACTAGTCTTGAATAGTTCTACATTTGTTGCATTTCACTAATGTTTCTTTTATTTTCCAGACCACACACCCACACACTCATACCCACCTACCAATCGATTCATGCCTACTGTTACCACCTTTGTCCAACTCTTTAATAAATCTTCTTGCATAAAGTCTCTCTGTGCCCATACTCTCTGACCGGAGTCCCTGTCCTAAGATCCTATCAGATCAGCAAATCACTTCCAGAGTTCTCAGTCTATCACACTCTCTGTCAGATGTTTAGTTACTTCCCTGCCTCCTTTAGTGATAATGGTAACTGTAATAAATGTAATATTTTTGTGGCTTTGGAGGCGAGGGTATCAGAATTAGAAGCACGGTTCCGCGCTGTTGAAAAACTAGCAGATAGCCGAAGCCCATTAGCCAGCGCGGAGCCAACAAGGAAAGAACCCCCTAGCCATCCTCCAGTAGGGCCCGCGCAGCCGGGACCTCAGGCCCGCTGGGTGACGGTACGTAGGAAGCATAGTTCTAGGACCCAGCCCACAGGCCACCACCAACCGGTCCACGTTTCTAACAGATTTTCCCCGCTCAGCGACACACCCGCTTAGAGGCCGACCCTGGTAATTGGCAGCTCCATAGTCAGAAACGTGGCATTAGAGACATCACTGACCATAGTCAAATGCTTGCCAGGGGATTAAAAGTTAAGCCAACAAAAGCAAATTATGGAAGTCTCATAGAGATAAATATGACTTTGACTGAACAGAAAAATAAATCTATTAAATGTGGTTTATTAAACACAAGATCTCTCTCCTCAAAGACTTTGTTGGTAAATGACTTGATTTGTGATAATTACATTGATATGCTTTGTCTCACAGAAACCTGGTTGCAGCAGGAGGATTGTGTCAGTATAAATGAGTCAACTCCTTCCAGTCATTTAAATTTTCACATTCCTAGAAATACTGGGCGAGGAGGAGTTGCAACCATTTTTCGTTCTGATTTCCTAATTAGTCCCAGACCAATTGATAGCTACAGTTCTTTTGAACATCTAACCCTTAATTTTCCTCATCCAAGTTACAAAACATTAAGACCATTTCTGTTTGTGGTTTTGTATCGTCCACCAGGCCCTTACTCTCATTCTTGGATCAGATCTCACATTTTTTAATCTGATTTAGTATTAAATACTGATAGGGTCATTATAGTGGGGGACTTCAATTTTCATGTGGATACTGAAAGTGATAGCCAAAATGCAGCCTTTAATGCTATTTTAGACTCAATTGGCTTTACTCAAAAAGTAAAGGGATCGACCCACGTGGGTAAACACACTTTGGACCTTGTACTGACATACGGTATTGAGTGTGAGGAAATAACAGTCCATCCACATAACCCGGTCCTGTCTGACCACTTCGTGATAACTTTTGAATTTACTTTAACTGACCATCTTAAATCTGAAAGAAAATTTCATTATAGTAGAGCTTTATCAGACAATGCTGTAACAATTTTTAAAGAATCTGTTCCATTCTTACTTTCCTCAGTGTCTCAGAGTAACACAGTGGATGGCAGCAATTCTATCTCTAACCCTTCAGAAATTGATGGTCTGGTTCACTTCGTTGCATCCTCATTGCGTTTGGCATTAGATAGTGTAGCCCCCTTAAAAAGAAAGTGGCTAGCCATAGGAGGCTGACTCCTTGGTTCAACGCAGAGTTAGGTACTTTAAAGCAGAATACTAGGAAGTTGGAGAAATTGGCGCTCTACACATCTAGAGGATTCCTATTTAACCTGGAATAACAGTCTACTGCTGTATAAAAAGAGCCTTCGACAAGCTAGAACAGCATATTTTTCATCATTAATAGAGGCGAAATAAAACAATCCTAGGTTCCTTTTTAGTACAGTTGCCAAACTTACACAGAGTCATAGCTCTGTTGAGCCAACTATTCCCCCAGCTCTTAGCAGTGATGATTTTATGGGATTCTTCATAAATAAAATTAATTCTATTAAAAATAAAATCATTGGCATCCTCCTAAACATGATTACTTCTTCTTCAGTAAATGAGGCAGCATCGGAAAGAACTGTAGAACCTCATTTGTGCTCAGGCTGTTTTGATTCAGTCAAGTTTTCGGAATTATCAAAAATATTAGCCTCATCTAAACCTTCAACTTGTATGTTGGACCCAATCCCAACCAAATTATTTAAGGAAGTGTTCCATTTGGTTCCTGGCCCCATTTTGGATATGATGAATCTATCCTTAGTAAACGGATACGTACCACAAGAATTTAAAATAAATGTAATTAAACCTTTACTCAAGAAACCTTCCCTTGATCAAGATGACTTAGTGAATTACAGATCTATATCTAACCTTCCTTTCTTATCCAAAATCCTTGAGAAAATTGTTGCTAATCAAGTCTGTGAGCATCTAAACAGTAACGAGCTGTTTGAAGAGTTTCAGTCAGGTTTTAGAGCTCATCAGACCACCGAAACAGCACTGGTGAAGGTTACTAATGATATTCTCATGGCCTCAGATAATGGACTGGTGTCTGTTCTGGTTTTGTTACATCTCAGTGCTGCTTGTGACAGTCGATCACAATATTCTCTTAGAAAGGCTTGGACATGTTGTAGGGATCAAAGGAACAGCACTAGGCTGGTTTAAATCATATTTGTCTGATAGATTCCAGTTTGTTCATCTAAATGATAAATCTTCTTCACTCTCAAGGGTTACTTGTGGAGTTCCACAGGGTTCTGTGCTTGGACCAATTCTTTTCACCATATATATGCTCCCAATTGGTAGAATCATTAGACAGCAAGGGATAAATTCCCACCCCTATGCCAATGATACGCAACTATATTTATCCATAAATCCTGATGAACCCAGGTTAGGTAGATTACAGGTATGTCTGGAAGACATAAAAACATGGATGAATCTAAACTTTTTGCTTTTAAATTCTGACAAGACAGAAGTTGCTGTCATTGGACCAGAAGTTCTAAAAAAGAAACTGATTAGTCAATCACTTCATCTGGATGGCATTAAATTGGCCCCCAGTAATAACCCAAAGAACCCCGGCGTTATTTTTGACCAAGACTTGACATTTAAATCCCATATTAAACAGGTTTCTAGGATTTCCTTCTTTCACCTCCGGAATATTGCTAAAATTAGAAACATCCTGTCCAGGAGTGATGCTGAGAAACTAGTCCATGCATTTGTTACCTCAAGGCTGGACTACTGTAATTCTTTACTATCAGGTAGTCCACAAAATGCCATTAAAAGCCTTCAGTTGTTCCAAAATGCGGCAGCAAGAGTTCTGATGAATATTAAAAAGAGAGATCACATTTCTCCTGTTTTAGCTTCCCTTCATTGGCTCCCTGTTAAATCCAGAATAGAATTTAAGATCCTTCTTCTTACGTACAAAGCCATTAATAACCAAGCTACATCATACATCAGAGATCTAATTGTTCCATATGTTCCTAACAGAGCACTTTGCTCTCAGACTGCAGGTTTACTTGTAGTTCCTAGGATTTCTAAAAGTAGAATGGGAGGCAGATCTTTTAGTTATCAGGCTCCTCTCCTGTGGAACCAGCTCCCAGCTTTAGTCCGTGAGGCAGACACTCTGTTTGCTTTTAAGGCTAGGCTTAAAACTTTCCTTTTTGATAAAGCTTATAGTTAGAGTGGCTAAGGTCATCCTGAGCTATCTCTGTAGTTATGCTGCTATAGGCTTAGACTGTTGGAGGACAGACGTACCAATTTTCTTCACTCTGCTACTTCCTTTTCTCCTACGACTCTCCAGTTGTATTACAGTACATTCTGTTATTTCGACTTAACTTTGTTTTCTCTCAGTGTTTTTCTCTCCATAGAAGATATACCTGGTCTGGTATCCTGCTTGGCTAAAATGCCCTGTTGGACGGGGGACATCGACTCGGATGATCCTCCCAGTAACTGAACATCCACTGTGTCCTGTTATCATCCTTTTACTTTCTGTAACATACAAAGTTCTCTTATATCAGATCTTCTGTTCCTTCTGTGCTTCTGTGCTTCTGCCATTTCCTGCACAGGCATGTGCAGGAAATGGGCTACAGGTGCCGCATTCCCCAGGTCAAGCCACTTTTGAACCAGCAACAGCGGAAGAAGCGCCTGACCTGGGCTACGGAGAAGCAGCACTGGACTGTTGCTCAGTGGTCCAAAGTACTTTTTTCGGATTAAAGCAAATTTTGCATGTCATTCGGAAATCAAGGTGCCAGAGTCTAGAGGAAGACTGGGGAGAAGGAAATGCCAAAATGCCTGAAGTCCAGTGTCAAGTACCCACAGTCAGTGATGGTCTGGGGTACCATGTCAGCTGCTGGTGTTGGTCCACTGTGTTTTATCAAGGGCAGGGTCAATGCAGCTAGCTATCAGGAGATTTTGGAGCACTTCATGCTTCCATCTGCTGAAAAGCTTTATGGAGATGAAGATTTCATTTTTCAGCACGACCTGGCACCTGCTCACAGGGCCAAAACCACTGGTAAATGGTTTACTGACCATGATATTACTGTGCTCAATTGGCCTGCCAACTCTCCTGACCTGAACCCCATAGAGAATCTGTGGGATATTGTGAAGAGGAAGTTGAGAGACGCAAGACCCAACACTCTGGATGAGCTTAAGGCCGCAATCGAAGCATCCTGGGCCTCCATAACACCTCAGCAGTGCCACAGGCTGATTGCCTCCATGCCACGCCGCATTGAAGCAGTCATTTCTGCAAAAGGATTCCCTACCAAGTATTGAGTGCATAACTGAACATAATTATTTGAAGGTTGACGTTTTTGTATTAAAAACACTTTTCTTTTATTGGTCGGATGAAATATGCTAATTTTTTGAGATAGGAATTTTGGGTTTTCATGAGCTGTATGCCAATATCATCAGTTTTAAAACAATAAAAGACCTGAAATATTTCAGTTGGTGTGTAATGAATCTAAAATATATGAAAGTTAAATAATGAACTTTATCACAATATGCTAATTTTTTGAGAAGGACCTGTATATTTATTTGACAGTCGTTAGGTTAATTTAACATGTTCTAATATCTTACAGGTTTGACACGGTCTCGTAAAAAGAGAATGGCATAGTTTTTTCTTATAAACATTGTGATGGTACCTGACAGTTTGGTCTTCTTTGGGTCATTTGGTGAAAGTCAAAGCACTTGTGACTGATTATCGTTACCCATTTTAATTTATAAATTTGTAGTTAAAATGCAATTGCACTTTAAAAAAACTTTATTTATGAAAAAGCAACTACTTTGAGATTTATGTCCCATAGTCTTTCTTGTGCTACTCAGGAGAGACTGCCTTACTGCTGTCAAACAAAGTAACTAAGTAACTTTTACTCTGAGTACATTTTAAATTAGCTACTTTTTATTTTTACTTGAGTAAATTTTTAGACAGGTAATTTTACTTGTACTTGAGTAAATTTTATCACAGTAGTAGTACTTTTACTTGCAGGGGGATACAAATAAATGAGCAGCAAAATAAAAACTCAAAATGTCAATTCAGTCACCCACAACCTTCATAATTCTGCAGGCCTCTGATACATATCTGAATACAGTGACTTTCAAAAGGTACTCATGTCACTTGAACCTTTTTGATACTTTATGTGGAAAGCAGTGACCACTGAAATGGACCAGCATGTCAAACATCAAATTTTTTTAGTTTTTTTTTTTTAGCATAATTCAAACCAATAAAGCTTCTATAAAAGGCAAATTATGTAATTCATGTTACCTTTATGGTTTTCTTCGCTTCAGTAAAGCAAGAGTCAGATCAGATCAATGAGATGCATGATGGAGAGCACATCTCCACACCGTCGGATCTGTAAGTAGACAAGATTTAGCTCTGGGGAATTAAAAAGCTGATCCTCTCAGGTTTAGTTGGAAAGCAACAGGGGGAGACAGGATGAGCTGCTGAGATCTCACGAGGGCTGTGCATAAGTAATAAGGCGGGATACTTGTAAAAAACAAACAAACTTGGGTAAAACAAGCCAATACATTTGAGCCAAATATGGCAAATGTAAAAAAATAAATAAAAAATAAGCATCATATTGTATAAAATACCCTTCACATAGAAAACTTTTAAAAGGGTAATAAATCAGGTAGCTTTTTGGCTAACCAGCTTAAAATAAATAAAGAAAAAACTACTATATCTGCTGTTAAAGACCAGAACGGGAATACAGTATATGATCCTGAAAGAATAAACACCTTTAAAGTCTTTATACTCACCGTAGATAAACCCATCAAATAACTAAATTGAACAATTTCTGGATAAAATAACACTTAATTACACCTAACACTTAAATTATCGGATTGTAAAGTGATGGCCCTGATTCACCACTAACAGCAGCTGAACTCCAGGAGGCCCTCCAAGGCATGCCCAATAAAAAGGCTCCAGGCCCAGATGGTTTTCCAGCAGAGTTCTATAAAGAATTCTGGAATATTCTGGCACCAACGTTTCACAGAATATTGCAGGAAACCAAAGAAAATGGCCGACTTCCGCCAAATAGGAATTCTGCCTACATCAGTCTTCTATTAAAATCAGTTAAAGACCCTGTGTTTCCTACCAGCTACCGTTCTATATCCCTTATTAATGTTGATCTTAAAATAATCTGCAAAGCCCTCGCAAAAAGGATAGAGAAAGTAACCCCTCTTACAATACATCCTAACCAAACTGGTTTTATAAAAGGGAGACATTTATCCACAAATTCACATAGAGTGATAGATTTAATAGATTAATCTTACTGTAAAAACATTAAAACTAATATATTATCTCTAGATGCAGAAAAAGCATTTGATAGAGTTAACTGGAAATTCTTATTTGCAACCTTACATAAATTTGGTTTTGGAAACTCTTTTATAAACTGGTTGAAAATATTATACAGTTCACCAACAACATGTATCGGGAATAATAACCAAACATCATCTAGGTTTTTATCTTCAGAGAGGTACCAGGCAGGGATGTCCTCTCTCTCCATCTCTGTTTGCTATTTTTATTTAACCACTAGCAGCAGCAATCAGGCAAACTAACAATATTAAAGACATAAAATGCAGTAACAGAACATAAAATCAGTCTTTATGCAGATGATGTATTACTTTTCTCCAGCATTCACAAACCTCTCTCTCTCATTGTGAGGTTCTGTGTGTCTGTGTGCAGAGTGTGTTTGTTTCCTCTCAGGGCGCAGCAGGCAGGTGCAGCAGGCAGGTGCAGCAGGCAGGTGCAGCAGGCAGGTGCAGCAGGCAGGTGCAGCACTAGCTGCGCTATCAGTGCCAATCAAGGAGGTGCTTTAAATGGAGAGCGGCTACCTGAAGCAGACGCCAGGTGATTAGACACTGCGGAGTGGTAATCAGGCCAGCTCTATTGGGTCCTTTGTGAGAACCTGTGCATTTACTTACCTTTTTCTTTTCCTTGTAGTTCTCTGCTCGCTGGATCCTCGCCTGTCTGTCCACCCTCGAGCTTCTGTCGTATCCACCCACTTCAAGAACCTAAAGAAAAGGAAAAGTACCGTCGCGCAATCCACACCCCTGCCAGTCACTTACACTGGTTCCTCTTTACCTCACCCCTCAGCGATCTTTGTCTACAAGTAAGAATCAATATCAACTGGTCTCAGTATCTACTTCTTGTTACTTACCTCTGATTCTCCTTTCAGTGACACACTCCCTCCAAGATCCTCCTGTTCATCCCTGTACCTGTGCTGGGTTCCCGCTCACCTTAAAGGACTGCCTTGAAACAATAAAACTGCATTTTAATGATTACTTTTGGTCTGAGTCAAGTGTGTCCACACTGGAGTCTCCCTCCAAACGTGACACTAATGTAGTCGGGTTATGCTCCTACCCAAGAGTTTCAGATTATTCTGTAATTGGGTTAAAATCTACAGTTCTTCCAATCAATTCTTTCCAAAATCCCATTACTACACAACTGCAGTCAGGGAAAATTGCATATTAAGGTTTCAATATCTCACCACGACTGGCTGCTTTAAACTACATTTGTTTAAAAAAAAAGTGGAAAATCTTGCTAGATGGAAATCCCTACCCATATCACTTATGGGAAGGGTTGCATCAATACATATGATGGTTCTACCCAGAATCAATTACTTGTTCTCTGATCCCAAGCAAACCATCACCGGATTGGTTTAGATCTCTGGACTCTTCCGTCTCTAAATTTCGAAAGATAAACCCCCACGTATTGGGAGGGGGGGGGGGACGGACTACAAAAGACCACCGATAAAGGTCTAGATCAGGGATGCTCAATTCTGGTCCTTAAGGACCCGCCTCCTGCATGCTTTAGTTCTTTCCCTCGTTCAGCACACCTGAATCAAATGATGGCTCATTAGCAGGCCTCTGCAGAACTTTGACATGCTGAGGAGGTAGTTGGACCATTTGAATCAGCTGTGTTGGAGCAGAGACACATCTAAAACAGACATTATGCATTAACAAAAAATTTAAACCTACCATTTATTAGCGCAAATATAAAACATGGATGCTTTAAAAGCATTAATATCAGCTCCTCTCTGACAGCATGGTGGGAGTTTCTAAAAATGACAGAGTCAACAATAATCCCATGCAGACGTACACCCATCTGGAATAACCCAGACATCCTGCAAAAAAATGTGATAAGTTTTCCAGACTGGAGGTTTAAAGGAATTGAATACCTGGAACACATATGAAGGAACAGACTTAATCTCATTTAATACATTAATTGACAAAAAATGTTTAGAATATCAGCAAACGGGGCGTTGTGTAGCTTAGTTGTTAGTGCAAATGCCCCATGTATGCAGGCGGCTGTCCCGGGTTGGAGTCCCGTCCAGGTGGACCTTTACTGCATTTCTTCTCCCACTTCTCTCCCCCTTCTATGTACTATCCACTTTCAAATAAAGGCCACTGTGGCCACAAAAACCTTTAAAAAAAAAGAATGTCAGCAAATAAAATCTATTTTCAAGGGTAAATTTAGGCTCAATACATTTGAGTTACAAATGCCATAAAGAGTTTTAGATTTTCTAAATCTCGGCTCCCCCAAATTTCTATCTAAAATATATGGGACATAATCAAAATTAGATGAATAGATAGCCCTTCCTATTTCAAAATGGGAAGTGGATTTATCAGTCATCTTGGACCAAAACTTCTAGTCTCAGATACGTTTGAGAACCTTTTAAATAACTAAAAATCCCAATTTAAAATGAATACAATACAAATCCTTCATAGAGTACACTATACAAGTCAAAGGATGTTCAGGATGGGTTTTATGTTGTCTAATACCTGCTTACAATGCAAAGGAAATATACCAGATAATTATACCCGTGCACTTTGGTTCTGTCCACCTGTTCAGAGATTTTGGTGCCAGATATGTGAGGACTTATCAAAGTGTCTGAAATATAATATTCCACCTACTCCTTCAGTTTGCTTGCAGGAAAACTTAGATGGCGTAAACATGAACACAAAGTTAGTTAAAACGGTTCACATTGCCTTATGCATAGCCAAGAAAACTATCCTCCTGAACTGGAAAAATAAAAAGGCTCTTAATATTAATCAGTATCGAGATCTCTTGTTGGACCACATTGGTCTTGAGACGGCCTCCGCCTCCACATCTGATCAATCTCTCTGGGCTTTTTGATCAGCTACATCACCTAGTAGAGGTGGGGGGCCTTTGGTTTTGTCGTATGGAACATTGTTGCTGATGTGGGAGTTTTTGGGGTTGGGGGCGTTTGGGGTAGGCCCTTGGGGGTGAGATCGGTAGGTGGATTGGGTGATGGGTGCCTTGCCACCCGCCAGGAGTTACCACCCAAAGCCCCACCCCAGGTGGGTGGCAACTCCTGGCGGGTGCATGCGGTGCCTTCGGGGGGTTGAACTGGCGGACATGGGTTACTGGCCTGGTGGCTGTGCTGCTCCTGAGTGGGTCTGGGGTGGGCTCAGGGGCTCAGGGTTCTGGGGCCCCGTGGCCCCTGGCTTAGTCCTGGCCGGTGTGGGTGTCCCTGTTGCCAGTCCCAGTGTGTGGGGTTGTGGTCGGCTGGTGGCCGACATGTGCTACCATCTTTTCTTTTTTTCTGGGCCAATTCTCATCGCCGAAATCTGGGTGGCATTTCTCCTTGTTTGCATTTGGGGTGTCAAGATGGTGGCTGGTGGATGGGTGGCATTTCTGAGCCTGATCAGTTTTTGGGCACTGGACTTGGCTCCGGGGTCTTGCTCTGTCTGCTACAGAGTATTTGGGTCAGGCATTTGACCAGAGTTGGTCGGGCTCACCGGTTGACTGACCAGGTACTGAATGCAAGGCTTTGGGCCGGTGTGTGGGTTCCTGCCTGGGCACAGGGGCCTTCGATGCGAGGGTGGCACTGGGGGCTTCCTTTGCTGGCGAGGAGGCTGTTACGATCTGCATGTGCTCTTCCCCCAAGGGGGTGCATTTGGACAAAGGGGAGGGGTGCTAAACTCCACCTGGGTGTCTCATGTCTTTTGTGCTCTGATAGTAGACCGAATGTCAGGGTGGGTATAACTCTTCTTCAGGGATGGGGCCGGGGAGATTGCCTTGGGCTCTGTGGGGCTTGGTGGTGCTGCAGCCATGGGCCCCGGTGTGGACATTCCATGGCCTCCCTCCCTTGGTGGATCTTGGTGAACAGGGGTGCCAGGGTCCCAATTTTAATGTACAACTTAGACACTCATAACATTGTAATAAGACACACATGCAGGGACTTTAGGGTGGGGGCACACCTTTCGGCATGCAGAGGAGAAGCTTTTCATTCAACTTTACCTATGGTGCCGGTGCCCACTGTTAGACTGCATACAGACACTGGGGGGTTGCCTACCCCACATCCTACCCCTCTTTTTTTAAATGCACATTGAAACAACACGCATCACTACCATACTCGAGCTAGAGGAGGGAGGCTAGGGGTCTTTCCACATCCCTGTTCGCTATTGGCCATCAGGGGTTTGGGTGGAGTAACAGGCGGTCTGGGCTGAGACCTGGGCTGGTGGGCGGCTTTGCTACTGTGGGAGCTTTGGCAGATTGCTTTTCTCCATCCTAGAGGGTATATGGTCCACCTCCTGGGTCAGGAGCCAGGTTGCTCTGCTGGGATTTGGTACCTGGACCTGGAGGGCCTATTTCCCCTACATCACTTCCTGCCGGTGACTGATGCTGCTGCCTGCCGGTGAGTTGGTGGCACTTGGTGTCCAGGGCTGGGTGCTCGGGGGGCACACCGATTCATCCCTGGTGCCTGCCTGGTTGGGCCTGGGTGGTCCAGTGTATCGGTTGGCCGGTGTGCCAGGCCGATGTTTTCCTTTCAGTGCCATTGGCTGGGGCACCTCTTTGGGAGGGGCATGTTTGGTAGCTGTCAGGTGGCTCGGTGGGGGTCGGGTCTGGCACCCGACATGGGGCGGAGGGACATTGGGATGTTGGCTGTGGGGGCTGGCCCGGGGTAGCGGCGGTGCATGTCGGCCATCAGCAGGCCATGGCCCCAGCGGCTTGGCAGCGCGGGGCCCCTGTCAGCTGATCCCTGTTCAGATCCCTGCTTTGGGTTGGGCTGCCCTCAGGTCTGTGGGTCCATGGCTGCTGGCGGAGCCCATGGGCTCGTCGCTGTGCCTATATATCTGTTGGACCTCAGTGCAGCATTTGACACTGTTGATCATGATATTTTATTGGAACGACTGGAGAGCTGGGTCGGACTCTCTGGTACAGTACTTGGCTGGTTCGAGTCTTACCTAAAGAACAGGGACTTCTATGTTTCAATAGGAAACTTTTCATCAGAACGAACAGAAATCACATGTGGGGTGTCCCAGGGCTCCATCCTGGGGCCCCTCTTATTTAATATCTACATGCTCCCACTAGGCAAGATTATAGCGACCAATAACATTAGCTACCATAACTACGCGGATGACACTCAGCTCTACATTACAATCTCACCAGGTGACTCTGAACCCATTCAAACCCTAAATCAATGCATTGACCAAATAAATGGATGGATGTGCCATAACTTTCTCCAGCTGAATAGAAACAAAACTGAAGTGATTATTTTTGGACCCAAGGAGGAACGATCAAGAGTCAGCACACAGCTTCAATTAATACAGCTAGAAACTAGTGATCAGGCTCGAAACCTAGGTGTAGTAATGGACTCAGACCTGAACCTCCAGGGTCACATAAAGGCAATAACAAGGTCAGCGTTCTATCACCTGAAGAACATTTCTAGGATTAAAGGACTGATTTTGCAACACGACCTAGAAAAACTCATCCATGCGTTTATCTTTAGTCGGATTGATTACTGCAACAGCATCTTGACAGGTCTGCCTAAAAAGTCAATCAGACAGCTGCAGCTGATCCAGAACGCTGCCGCTCGCGTCCTCACTAGAACCAGGAAAGTAGAGCACATCACCCCAGATCTAAAGTCCTTACACTGGCTCCCTGTAGCTCAGAGAATAGACTTTAAAATACTTTTACTAGTTTATAAATCATTACATGGCTTAGCACCAAAATATGTTGAAGACCTGTTGTCATGGTACCAACCACCAAGAACACTCAGGTCCTCCAACTCTAGCCTACTAAACATCCCTAGACTCAGAACTAAACATGGAGAAGCAGCTTTCAGTTTCTATGCTCCCCTTATCTGGAACAGACTTCCTGACGAGTGTAGAGCTGCTGAAACTCTGAACTGCTTTAAATCGAGACTAAAAACCCATCTGTTTAGAATTGCCTTTGAGTAAATGATTGATGTTATATGTATGAAATGTGTTCATGCTCTCTTGCTTTTTTTTTTTCTCTTGCTTTATTGTGTATCATGTATAATGTGTGTTTCTTTTATGTGTTTCTTTTAAATCACCAAATCATGTAAAGCACCTTGAATTGCCCTGCTGTTGAAAGTGTGCTATACAAATAAAATTGCCTTGCCTTGCCTTGCCTATATTTATATATCTATTTCTGGGTTGTGGAGTTCTCACTTCGTATTATTTGGGGGTTTTATCATTGCTTTTTTCCCCTCTCTCTGGGATGTTTTCTTGTCCATCCATTTTCTTCCGCTTATCCGGGGTCGGGTCGAGGAGGCAGCAGTTTAAGCAAAGAGACCCAGACTTCCCTCTCCCCAGCCACTTGGGCCAGCTCCTCGGGAGGAATCCCAAGGCGTTCCCAGGCCAGCCGAGAAACAGTCCCTCCAGCATGTCCTGGGTCTTCCCCTGGGCCTCCTCCCGGTGGGACGTGCCCGAAACACTACACCAGGGAGAAGTCCAGGAGGCATCCTGACCAGATGCCCAAGCCACCTCAACTGACTCCTCTCGATGTGGAGGAGCAGCAGCTCTACTCTGAGCCCCCTCCGGATGACTGAGCTTCTCACCCTATCTCTAAGGGAGAGCCCAGACACTCTACGGAGGAAAGTCATTTCAGCCGCTTGTTTCCGTGATCTCGTTCTTTCGGTCACCACCCAGAGTTCGTGACCATAGATGAGGGTAAGAATGTAGATCGAGAACCTTTTCGGCTCAGCTCTCTCTTCACCACGACAGACCGGTACAGCGCCCGCATAACTGCAGATGCCCTACCAATCCATCCGTCGATCTCTCCATTTTTCCCTCATTCATGAACATATTTTCTTGTATTGTCCTTATTCCCCTTCCTCTCTTATATCTTTAACTCAATCTCTCACTCTTAACTATTTTCCTACCTCTCTTCATTTTCTTTATTTTTCCCCCTTCATTTTCCTTCTCCGTGTCCATAATATCAGGAAAAAAAACACTGCAATTTCTAATAAAAATTTCTTACACACATACTGTATATCAGGAGGAGTACTATAGCAAAAGTTGTAATGCTCCACTTGTGAAACTAAATCTGTTGGGGTGCTTCTTGGAACTCAGATACCAGTTCTGAGTACCACACTGCCAGACAGGACACGTTAAAAAAAACAAAATCAAAAAACTTTATGGATTTTCTTACTGGGTTTACAGGTTCCACTTTCAAATATGATCTCATTTTCTTGAATAAAAATTCCTCTTATTTCTATAAATCCTACAAATCAATAACTGTCAAATTTAACAAACCTTTTCTGATGTAAAATGTGTGCATTTCATCTGCTTTTTGTTTCACGATTAGTGTTTGAACAATTCTAAATTCTGACCAAGGACTGAAGTATGAAATCACGTGTTTGATGGGGTGTTTCTCAATGTCAAGGCGCCTCGCCTACCAAGGCAATGCCTCGGTAGGTGAGGCGCCTTGCTTACGAGGACACTGTCCTTCCTTGGTCAAAGAAAACAGTTAAATGGAACAGACTTACATCACGTGACCGCGGCTGCCCAGGCCCCGCCTTTTGCTTACGCGCTCTGTTTACGTCCCGCCCATCGTTATATTTTATACGTATAAGTTTCAATATAGATGTATAACGAGAGTTTTACTTTTTAATTGTGTATATATTGGTTAAATCAAATGTGAAAGCGAGTTAGTACCTGCTAGCAACCGAAGCTGCAACATTGAAAATACTGCAATGTATTCTGGGAAATTTTTGACCGAGGGAAGGCATCAAGGAACCTCCCATGTATCCTCGGTCAGTTAGCTAAACGGCATACAAACTGATATTCCACTATATTAACACTTTAGTCGGGACATGCTCTTTTTCATTAGGTATGTTGTGCAGTTAAAAATAATTTTTCATGATTTTTAATTAGGACAGCATAAAACTTATGCTTTTTTTAAAAAATATGTCTTTTGAAACTTTAAATGAAAGAAGGAAGCTTGGGGCAGTTACATTTCAAGTCTGAAATTACATTGTTTTCCCTGTGACATCATATTCTGTTCTGGTTTATTTTTGCATGGGATGAGGTTTCTCACCGCAGTCCATGCAAATCAAAAGCAGTGATTTATGCACCTTTCCTGGGGTGAATGGAACATTAAATTTAATTTTGCTGCTGTGGAGCTGCGCCTGCAGCAAGCTCAGGCTTGACACGGTGAACCAAGCGTGCTGCCGCTGAGCAGGAATTCATTACTTCCTCCACAATATGCGAAAGCAACATTTGAATGAAACATTTGTCTCATGTCAGATCTGAGTAGCATCTACTCTCTCTATTGAGACACGTAGATGCTCGTAGACGGAGGAAAGCGCTTATACTCGACTGTAACAAAGCAGTGAGTTGCATAATGGTGGCACATTAAAATGAGGCCTGTTACATGCAAGTAGAGGAGCAATCTGTTTCCGTGAGATTGTCCATTACTGCATTGTAATGACGTGGAAAAAAAAATGCTACAAAGCAAAGTAATGAAATGTATTTTTCCCCTCTGCCTGCTTTGACTATATGCTTCAGTTGTGCAGCTCAAAGGGAACTGGAGGCAGCCAGGAGCCACTCACAGCAGAAAACAGATGGGACCATTTAAACATAACCAAAAATGGATTATGGTTTGTTGAATCAATTTTTAGATTTAGCAGTAAATTCAGCTGTAACTCAAATACTATTTATGCTACCTATATGCTATTGTTAGCACTGGTGAATTGGATGTAAAGACTACCTTGGTATTCCTTTTTGCATAATATTTTGCTTGTACATGCTGCAGAGTGGTGCAGTTAGTAGAAGGTCCTGGGTTCGAATCCCAGCCTGGTGCATGGAGTTAGCATGTTTTCCCTGTGCATGCTGGGGTCTCTGAATGAATGAATTGGTTCGAACTACACATGGAAGAATGACGAACATACATTATAACTTAATTTACCATTCGATCGACGTTCTTACCCTCCTCTATGGAGGTAGGAGGTAATGATAACGAGGTAGAATTGCTCTTAAATGTAGTTTCAGAATATAAAGTCAAAAAGACAAGAAAATGTCAACTGGGAATCTTGTCAAAGCCAGTACGTGGACATAATGGCACTGTTTTTAGAGCTGTATTCTGCAGGACCTCAAATGTGTTTCCTCATGGAGAGGCATATCTAACACAGGCTATCCTGACCATGAAAATAAAGCCAATCAGGAGTAAATATCTCCTGGTCGTTGACAGCGGACGCAGGAGTGAGTATGGTGGAGTCGTCCTTCTTTACTTCGGGTTATTTGACCAGATTTGGGGTGGTTCTCTCGCCACGACAACCATGTCGTCTAGCATCCAAACAAATGACCTGGATGATAGCCTCCCTGTTCTCTCGCCCTCTACGTCCTCCTCGTATCCGTGGAGCCATCTGATACAGACACCGAGCAGGAGAGCAGTGTGACAACCGCGGTGAGACCGAGTTTCACCTGTTTCAGGTGTCTACTTATGGGGTGTCGTTTGTAAAGTTACACAGTTAAAAGTTAAGTTATATTCTGGTTATTTAGCTGTCATAAGAGGGGAAAAAATGTGGGTTCAATTTTAGTCGGATTTTCTCCATGTTATTCATAGATTTATAAATGGCACATTTTCAAACTAAATATTTAATTTAGTTTGGAAGGTAAAGATTCAGTTTGTAAACTACATCAGTTTACAATCTGAATGTTGTTTGCTCACTGGATGTAGCTTCTAAACTACATTTTTAGATTACAAGTAAAAAATTTGCATTACAAACTAAATATTTATTTTCCCAACAATATATTTAGCAATTTATTCACAGGAAGAGACCAATTATTTGCCATCATGTCTCATCCAAGAGGTTAAAAAAAAAAAAAAAAAAAAAAAAAGTCAAACTGTTTCATAATTTTACCTTGTGACCCCCGTCTTTTTTTCTTTTTATAAAGGCTAAACCGAGCGGACACGGACATGACTGAAGAGAAAGCTACCAGCTGAGACCCAGTGGTGCAATGCACTTGAAGAGGACCAACGTGTAAAGAAGAAATTAGTGGACCTTTTAGAACATTCAGAAAAACAAGCATCTTATCATTTAGTTAAAACTACTAATGCACTTGGAATGCTCACTACATCCATTGCTGAAGGATTTTCTCTTCTAAGACAAGTCGTGCAGCCTCCTCCTGCTCAACCTTCACATTACATGTCATATAAAGCAAGAGGGCACATTTATTCACACACACCATTTTTACAGTCAGTCCACCCAAATCAAGCATTTCATACATTCTCAAACAACTCACCTTCTGCCAGAGGAACACAACAGAATGCAATCAGCTCCGTCAATACACAAGATGCATCCAATTCCAGCACGCCTGCTGAGAGCACAGGGCTGGCTGGGTTCTCCTATAACCAAACCCATTTCAGTGATAATGTATAAATCCTAGCATCCTTCTTAATGTTCAAGGACTGTTTGAAATATAAAAGTGTTCAGTTTTTTTTACCAATGTCTTTGCGCTAAAAATGACAATTGAAGGGGGTTTTAATGGTGTAGAAGATACACACAACACTTGTATTTGAACTTAAGGCCTCTTTATGTTTTTCTGTCTCTTTGTTTTCCATTTATATAGGCTGCAAGAGCAGTTTTGCACGTTTGCTTTCAGATGTTCAGTGACAATCGCAAGGTTTTGTTTTCTTTGAAAAAAAAAACATTCTGGCAAAGAAATAAGTGCAGTAACTATAAACATAACTGATTTTATGTCATTTGATAACATTAAACAAGAACAATTAAAAAATGCCATCTAATTTTGTGTGTAACTTTGGTATTCCTTCCTCTCCTGACAACATTGTCCCTTATATGGATCGAGGTACTGGGTGAAGACTCTCGTGACCCGCTTCCCTTCAACTGTCAAGCTGTCTCCTCTGACATCTGGCTCAGAGTCTGGCTGGTTGTCTCTGTCATGCTGAATGGCTTCAGTAACATGGTTGTCATCCAAGTGTGTCTTTAGATGCCTGCAGTAATAATGCAGCACAGAACATACATAAACGACAAAGGGCAGTACCTGTAGATTGATGTCCACGGCTCTCCTCAAAGTTCCAAAACGGGCCTTTAGTCTTCCAAATGTGGACTCTATAACCATGCGCGCTCTGAAAAAAGAAAGTCCAAAATACTGCTCCTGAACAGTGATTTCTCCGTTAGTATATTCTTTTATTAGATAGGGTAGTAAGGGGTAGGCGGGGTCCCCCAAAATGTAAACTGTGATAGGTGCTTCATTGTCAACTATTTGTTTTGGACAAGAAGGAATTTTTCCTTGAAGAAGTCATTGACATTTTAAACCTTATATACACCAGCATGCTCACACATGGGGATTCTGGTATTTACAGATGCATTATTGGGCTGAGGTTACCATTACTAAATCATCTAATAATCGGTACCATGAGCTTCTCAGTGACACTGTTATTGTGTTTATATATCCATTTGTGGGTTGTGGTTGTGTAGTTCTCAGTTTGCATTGTTTGATTTGTCTTGTCGTTTCTTTGCTCTCCCTTCCGTTCTGCAGGTGTGGAGGGGGACTGGGATGTTTTCTTTGTTCCCCTTCCTTTCTTGTATCTTCAGCTTGCCCTCTCCCTCTTAACCTTTATATCCACCTCTTAAACTTCTTTCTTCCCCTTTTTTTCACTCTGTGTCCCTGGCACAACCCCCCCAGCAATTTCTAATAAAGATTTCTTACACATATACATCAAGTGGAGTACTATAGCAAAAGCTGTAGTGCTCCACTTGTGATAGTAAATCTGTTGGGCTTCTACTTGGTACTCAGACACCAATTCTGAGATCCACACTGCCAGACAGGACATGTAAAAAAAGGAAAAAGAAAAAGCAATTGATAGCAAAGTTTGAAAAAACAAGAGCGTCATGGACGCTTCCTGGTTGTCTTACCACCACATCCATGAAACAAGTGGCCTGAATATTTAGGGTAAAATTCCCCTTGCGGTTCAGGTAATCAGGGGAATTGGCTGATGGTTGCTTTATTCCCACATATGTGCCATCCAGAGCACCTAGACATTGGGGACACCATGCATCTGTTTTAATCTTTCCATGAGTGAAGGCACCGCTCTTTCATTTCATGTTGGTAGGTGTATGTACTTGGGTCCTAAGTGCACAGTTATAGCTTTACACACCTCCCGAACACTTTTTGAGATAACCTGCCTTGACTATCCAAATGCATTTGCTATTTTACGTAATCTGGCCTTATCGGCTAAATAGTAGAGCGTGCAGGCAACTTTTTTGGTAACGCTGAGCGACGCTCGCATGACAGTAGACTTCCCTTTTATATATCAGTGATTATCAGCAGCAGGAAACATAAACAGTTAACCACACGCTCTCATATTAAACAAAATCTCAAATTGATAACCTGTCAGAAGGTTCAGCTGCCCATCACCACAATAATTAAGTTAGTTTTATTAAACATTAGATCTCTATCCGGGAAGTCTTTTCTTATCAATGACTTCATCACTGAGCATAATTTACACTGCCTTTTTTTAATCAGAAACTTGGCTAGATGAAAATAACGAAACAACTTCATTAATAGAATCTAGTCCTCCAAATTACAATTTCTTAAGCGAGAACAGAAAACACAGACGAGGTGGAGGTGTAGCCACCAACTCAATGAACTTTAAAAAGGTAACCATGGGCACGTTTGATTCTTTTGAATACCTAGCCACCCAGATAAATGAGCCTAACAAAGCTTTATTTCTAAGTTTATATAAACCACCAAAACTTAACTCTAACTTCTTTAATGATTTCAATGACCTTCTTTCTGTAATATGTATCGACTATGACCAACTAATCATTGTGGGGGATTTTAACATCCATACCGACAACCCCCAAGATAGACAAGCAAAAACATTAGATGATACTCTCCACAACTTCGGACTGATCCAGCATGTCAATTCAATTCAATTTCAATTCAAAAATACTTTATTGATCCCAGAGGGAAATTACGTGTTGGTATAGCTCATATAATTAATTCTTTAAGGAGTTGTTGTAGATGATGATGGCTGTGGGCAGGAAGGATTTCCTGTAGCGGTCTGTATTGCAGCGAAACTGAAGAAGCCTCCGACTGAAGACGCTCTGTTGTTGTATGACTGTCTCATGAAGAGGATGCTCAGGGTTGTCCATAATTCTTTTGATTTTATGAAGAATCCTTCTTTGCATTATCATCTCCAGATGTTCCACAGTTGTCCCAAGAACAGAACCAGCCTTCTTTATCAGGTTGTTTAGCCTTTTTAAATCCCTGGCTCTGATGCTGCTACCCCAACAGATGACGGCTGAATAGATTACACTCTCCACAACAGACTTGTAGAAGATCTGCAGCATCTTGCTGCAAACCTTGAAGGACGTAAGCTTCCTCAAGAAGTACAGTCTGTTCTGTCCCTTCTTGTAGATGGCTTCACTGTTGCGCCGCCAGTCCAGTCTGTTGTCAAGGTGAACTCCGAGGTATTTATACTCCTCAACCACCTCCACTTCTTCTCCCATGATGGAAACAGTGTTTGACTTATCCCTGTTTCTTCTGAAATCTACAATCATCTCCTTTGATTTGTTCACATTCAAGGTGAGACGATTGTTTCCACACCATGTCACAAAGCGGTCCACCAGCTCTCTGTATTCAGTTTCTTGTCCATCTCTGATACACCCGACAATTGCAGAGTCATCTGAGTATTTCTGCAGATGACAGGTCTCTGATTTGTACTGGAAGTCTGAGGTGTACAGAGTGAAAAGGAATGGTGAGAGTACGGTCCCCTGTGGTGCTCCTGTGCTGCTGACCACCTGGTTTGACACACAATTCTTCAGTCTCACAAACTGTGGTCTGTTTGTCAGGTAGTCATTGATCCAGGCGATTGTTGAGGGCTCCACCTGTGTCTTCAGAAGTTTCTGACAAAGCAAATCAGGCTGAATTGTGTTAAATGCACTAGAGAAATCAAAGAACATGATCCTCACAGTGCTGTCTGCTTTGTCCAGATGACAGTGGGTTGGTTGAAGTAGGTGGATGATGGCATCTTCAACTCCAACTCCACAGCGATAAGCAAACTGCAGTGGGTCCTGATACGTTCTTGTTTGCTTACTCAGGGGTGCCAACAGGAGTCTCTCCAGGACCTTCATGATGTGGGATGTCAGGGCAACGGGTCTATAGTCATTGATGACTGATGGGTGAGTTCTTTTGGGTACTGGAACAAGGCAGGATGTCTTCCACAACACTGGAACCTTCTCCTGAGTTAGGCTAAGGTTGAAGATGTGCTGCAGAATCCCACAGAGCTGCTCTGCACAGGCCTTCAGGACTCTGGGGCTGACACCATCTGGACCTGCAGCCTTGTTCCGGTTCAGTTTCTCCAGCTGCCTCTTCACCTGACTTTAGAAGAGAAAGACAAGTGGGAGGGGGAGGTAAAGGGGGTAGCAGCATTTCCTGACTTGGTTGAAGTCAAACTTGTGGAATTAGAAGAGTCCATGGCTGAGGTGAAGGATAAAACATCCGAGGTGTAACAGGAAAGCTGTTGATCAGAGGAGAGTGGGATGTCTGTTTGGCTGGGAACAGGAGAGGGGGATGCTGAGCTAGTTCCTGAACTGAACCTGTTGAAGAATATGTTCAGTTCATTGGCTCTGTCCAGACGTCCATCTATCCAATCCTTCCTGTCCTTAAAACCTGTGATCTTTCTCATTCCTGACCAGACATCTCTGATATTGTTCCTCTGTAGTTTGTTCTCCAGCTTCTTCCTGTATGCCTCCTTGCTGTCTCTGATCTTGACCTTAAGTTGCTTCTGTATACTCCTCAGTAATTCCCTGTCTCCCTCCCTGAAGGCTCTTTTTTTCTTGTTTAGCAGTTCCTTCAGGTCACTGGTGATCCAGGGTTTGTTATTCGGGAAGCATCTCACTGTTCTGGTGGGGATGATGTTGTCCACACAGAAGTTAATATAGTCAGTCACACACTCAGTCATGGCATTGATGTCCTCTCCATGTGCTTGGCAAAGAGTCATCCAGTCTGTGGTTGCATAAACAACCCTGCAGGGCTTCTTCAGCTTCCTGTGACCATTTTCTCACAGTTCGTTTTGTCACAGGTTGCCTCTGAACAAGTGGTTTATATTCTGAACAGAGAAAAACAAGATTGTGATCTGATTGTCCCAGAGGAGGTCTTGGTTTGGAAGTGTATGAATCCTTTACATTTGCATAAAACAAATCCAAGGTCCTGTTTTCTCTTGTAGAGCAGCTGACAAACTGTTGAAATGTTGGAAGTGTAGTAGAGAGCGAGGCATGATTAAAATCACCAGATATTGCCACAAATGCATTGGGGTGCTGTGTCTGTAGCTTAGCAACAATGGAACTGATGACATCACATGCATTGTCGGCAACGGCTGAAGGTGGAATGTAAACAACTGCCAAAATTACACTGGTGAACTCTCTTGGTAAATAATATGGACGAAAACTCACTGCCAAGAGTTCGACATCTGGGCTGGAGAGACGACACTTCACAGTAACATGTCCTGGATGACACCATCTGTTGTTTACAAGCACTGCTACTCCACCACCTTTTCTTTTCCTGCTCGTTTTCAGATCTCTGTCTGCTCGTACAGTCAGGAAGCCTGGCAGAGAGACGTTGGAGTTGGGGATATGATCCAGCAGCCACGTCTCAGTAAAACACATAACACTGCATTCACGGTACTCTGGCTGAGTCCTTGTAAGGGCTTGGAGTTCATCCATCTTGTTAGCCAGTGATCTTACGTTGCCCATTATGATCGATGGAAGAGATGGCTTGAACTTCCTCTTTCTCTGTCTCATTTTCGCTCCTGCTCTGCATCCACGTCTCCTCCTTATCAACTCATCAGGGATTTGTGGCTTCAGCTGAGGTATTATTTCAGCTTTTGCGATGTTAATCAGCTGCTCCCGGCTGTAAACCACATTGTTGCCATGGTTACGCATCATAACAAATTGTCAAAAAGGGAAAAATTTACAGCAAAAATCCTTCCAGCTTCACAGCACCAAAAACTAGAAAGTATACAGGTAAAAAAAAAAGGAATCTTCTTTAAGAAAAAAGAGGAACCAATGTACAAAAAAACCAAAACTTAATATGTAACCAACAGACCCACTCCAACATGCAGCCACCCAGAGCAGCGCAATTCTAGAATTTTGCAACCAACACACAATAGAAGACACACTCTGGACTTAATTATCAGCAAAGGTTTAAATATTTCCAACATCTCTGTAATTAATATTGCGTTATCTGACCATTTCTGTATTTTCTTTGAAAGTACCATCTCTGCTAAATTATCCAGCCACAGTAAGACCACTATAAAAAAGCATTTTCTAGGGGACAGTTCAATAGAAACCTTTAAACGTATTTATCCTTCCACTGCATCCCCCTCGTCTCCCAACTCAAACTCAGTAAATAAGTTGGTAGATTGTTTCCTTGCAAAATCTCAGACATCATGGATTCCATTGCTCCAACTAAAGTGAAAGTAGTCTCAGGTAGAAAGAAGTCTCCATGGGGAAGTAATCCAATAGTACATAGTGAAAAAAGAGAGTGTCGACGAGCCGAGAGAAAATGGCGGGAAACTCGACTCCAGGTTCACTGTGAGATCTACAAAGAGAGACTGAATAGATCAGCTAACTATAAAAGATGCTAGGGAATAGTTCTTTTCTGAAATCATCAACAGAAACATTAATAATGCACAGACTCTATTTGCGAAAGTGGAAAGACTAACTAATCCGTTAGTGACAGTAGCCCCTGAACTAAACTCTACCAGGGCCTGCAATGAATTTGCCAGCTTTTTCACTGAAAAGATTCTAACAATTAGACGGTCAATCTGTACCTCAATATCGAACCCACAACCAGTGCCATCCCCAATCAACAACAATGTAGAGAAAATGTCTGAATTCCACGAATTAAACCAGAACAGCCTTGAAAAAAATCATTATCCAACTAAGCTCCTCCTCCTGCTGTCTTGATATCCTACCCACAGTATTTCTAAAGAAAGTTCTTCCTGTTATTGGGTCTGATCTTGTTCAAATAGTAAACTCATCACTGCTATCAGGTGTCTTCCCTCAGGCTTTAAAAACAGCTGTTATTAAACCACTGCTAAAGAAGAAAAATCTGGACAACACGTTAATGCAGAACTACAGGCCGATCTCTAATCTTCCATTCATCAGTAAGATTATTGAAAAAGCTGTTTCAGCAGTTAAATGGCTTCATAACAATGACCAACCGCTTTGATAGTTTTTCAGTCTGGTTTCCGTACTCACCACAGCACTGAGAATGTCCTCGTTTAAGTATTCAATGACATCCGCATAAATACAGACTGTGGAAGAACCACAGTGCTGGTTCTGTTGAACTTCAGTGCAGCATTTGACACTGTTGATAATGATATTTTATTGGAATGACTGGAGAGCTGGGTCGGACTCTCTGGTACAGTACTTGGCTGGTTCGAGTCTTACCTAAAGAACAGGGACTTCTATGTTTCAATAGGAAACTTTTCATCAGAACGAACAGAAATCACATGTGGGGTGCCCCAGGGCTCCATCCGGGGCCCTTCTTACTTAATATCTACATGCTCCCACTAGGCAAGATTATAGCAACCAATAACATTAGCTACCATAACTACGCGGATGACACTCAGCTCTACATTACAATGTCACCAGGTGACTCTTAACCCATTCAAACCCTAAATCAATGCATTGACCACATAAATGGATGGATGTGCCATAACTTTCTCCAGCTGAATAGAAACAAAACTGAAGTGATTATTTTTGGACCCAAGGAGGAACGATCAAGAGTCAGCACACAGCTTCAATTAATACAGCTAGAAACTACTGATCAGGCTCGAAACCTAGGTGTAGTAATGGACTCAGACCTGAACCTCCAGGGTCACATAAAGGCAATAACAAGGTCAGCGTTCTATCACCTGAAGAACATTTCTAGGATTAAAGGACTGATTTTGCAACACGACCTAGAAAAACTCATCCATGCGTTTATCTTTAGTCGGATTGATTACTGCAACAGCATCTTGACAGGTCTGCCTAAAAAGTCAATCAGACAGCTGCAGCTGATCCAGAACGCTGCCGCTCGCGTCCTCACTAGAACCAGGAAAGTAGAGCACATCACCCCAGATCTAAAGTCCTTACACTGGCTCCCTGTAGCTCAGAGAATAGACTTCTAAATACTTTTACTAGTTTATAAATCATTACATGGCTTAGCACCAAAATATGTTGAAGACCTGTTGTCACGGTACCAACCACCAAGACCACTCAGGTCCTCCAACTCTAGCCTACTAAACATCCCTAGACTCAGAACTAAACATGGAGAAGCAGCTTTCAGTTTCTAAGCTCCCCTTATCTGGAACGGACTTCCTGACGAGTGTAGAGCTGCTGAAACTCTGAACTGCTTTAAATCGAGACTAAAAACCCATCTGTTTAGAATTGCCTTCGAGTAAATGCTTGATGTCATACGTATGAAATGTGTTCATGCTCCCTTGCTTTTTTTGATCTTTCTCTTGCTTTATTGTGTATCATGTGTAATGTGTGTTTCTTTAATGTGTTTTTTTTTTAAATCACCAAATCATGTAAAGCACCTTGAATTACCCTGCTGTTGAAAGTGTGCTATACAAATAAAATTGCCTTGCCTTGCCTTATGTGAGGATGTAATAACTCTGACAACGACAGAAGCGATGACCATGACATGTGGAAATTGTTACGCCATTCCTCCGGGAGAAAGATTTCCTGCTCAAAGTTGCCCCACCAGCTGGCAGTGCGTCCCAGTCTGACCCAAAATCGGCGTTGGTGTCTTTGCTGAAAAACATTCCTTGGACATGGAATAGCTTGGTGGCGGGTAAAAACCGTACTTAAACTCATCCTTCGCCTATGGTCTTCTACAAGTAGCAGTAACAGAGGTTGTAAAAACACAAAGCACTTGGACAATGGATAACACCAATACACTCTGAGGTCATCCATGCTGGTTCGTGTAAACACAGATTGTTAATGTGATGTCAGAGCATTTTTGTCGCAGATAGTGATGCTTTGAAACCTAAAACTCCTGTTATTTCTGTCCACACACAAAGGCTTAAAACGGAAAAATATCAAATCTTCACATTGGCTGGAGTTGTTAGAAAGATTTGCTTTCGGTGCCGTAAATCTGCGTTTTCATGTGGATGACAGGCCAAATTGTAGGGGAAAAAAATCATTGTTTTGTGAGATACCCGGCTACGTGTGGACAAAGCATCAGACCGGCCCACTTTATATTACAAACAATTTCTATTACAATCCTGTAATTATAACCTCACACCACTGGCGGCTGGAGAAAATGTTTCCTGGTGGGGCTGATGTGACAACATATTTCTTTGCCTAGTCCAGTATAAGAATTCAAATCAACAGTCAGACGATGATTACAATTAACAATAATGATTTAATCTCCTCCTCAAAATCACCAGTTTCACAGATAAAGTAAATGAACATATTTCCATTGTATAATACGCCATGCTGAAGTTGGGAAACATGGAAAACCTGTAGGATTGCGGCCCTTGAGGACCGGAGCTGGACACCCCTGGTTTAAGCACTACGTTACAACAACATACTTCTCAGGTTTATCTGGACATAATGTCAGATGTATGTGAGTCAAGTTAACTTGATGCTGAGAGGGACATATGAAGGATGCAGAAAATAAAGATAAAAAAGTTTCAAGATAAAAAAAAGAATTAAAGAAAAAAAAAATATATATATATATATATATATATATGAGATTAAAGAAAGGTTTTTGCTTGGAAATATTTTTTTTATATATTCATTAACAAAATACTTTCTATAATAGCTTTTTTGGTCTCAATTATCACAATATTTTGCCATCAGTGTGACTTTTTTCCTCTCAAATATATGATTTTTCCTTTCAAAATAGTTTTCCCTCTCTGATCGCTTTTTTTCTTACATTTATTAAAACAACATATCTAGCTCCATAGATATACAGTTTTATTTGTATAGGAACTTTGCTCATCTATCTTTCTGAGTGGCAAATTTTTTAATGACTCTGGTGTTGAATTCAGGGATGTCCCGTGTTAGTTTTTTCACTATGGAAAGCATACCCAGAGCATTGAGGCAATCTTGTGCCATTGTATTCCTGAGGAAAGTTTTCAGTCTTTTTAAAGTTGAAAAGCACCTCTCTGATTCAGATGTTGTCATCGGTGTGGTGATGAGGATGTTCTGTTTTAAGTCTGGCCTTGTCCAGTGAGGGATAGGCTTCCACTGTGGTATCCAGCGCTGAATCTGGGAACGTCTTGTGGTGTTTTGGGAACAAGTCTCCTTGAAGCAGAGTGGCAATGACCAGGTGTTTGGTGAAGGAAAACCGCTCCTTGGCATGGCACATAATGGTGTCACATACCTATGACATTATATATAAATAAAAAATAGGTAAGAAGTAGGTTTTGACATTTTATTTATAAAAAAGGCTATAATTCTCCTTTCCTTTCCTGAATACCTATAATTGTGTAATGAGCCAATATGGCTTACACTATATATTCATATCCTAACAATGTATATTTCAGTCAGTAGCACTATTGCGGCCAATGTGGTGATAAATTGTTGTGCCTTCTATCCATTTGTCAGCAGGTGCAAGTATTTCCCTCCAATGCCAAATGGTGTTGCCTGTCTTCTCCCAATGTCCTCCGTTTCTTCGTGGGTGGCTCCTGTTCAGGTCCCCGGTACTCCTGAACCTCAACTAGAGAAGGGACAGCTTCCCTGATGATACAGAAACTATTTATAAGTTCCAGAAGTCATTTCTGAAAATTGGTTACTGTATAAGATACATTCTGTATATATTTATCTTACTCCATCCATATCAAGCACTGCTGTTCTCTTGCTTGACTTGGAGATATATATATACACACACACACACGTCTTACTATCCTTGTGTTGACTTTGTATTGACTTCCATTGATTTTACTATGCCTAACCCAGACACTTTCCCTAAACCTAACCATTACTGATACATGCCTAACCCTAACCTTAACCTAAACCTAATTCACACCATACCTCTAAACCTAACTAGTAGAGTTTAATAGCTAGTTAAACATTGTGGGGACCAGGCAAAATGTCCTCACAACTACAAATGTCCACACAAGGGTGGTGGGCTGTCAAAGGTTGGTCCTCACAAGTATAGCTATACATGTACACACACACACACGTATATATACACACACACACACACGTATATATACACACACATGTATACATATACACACACACACATATTTTTTTATTTTTTTTGCCACTGGAATTGTTCATTTCCTTGTGGGAGTCATCCCAAAAGGATAAATAAAGTTAAGTCTAAGATATATAATCCCAGGACTGTATTAAATCATGATAAATAATGGCTTGCATTTAGATAGCGCTTTTCAAGACTCTCAAAGCACTTTACAACTCCATTATTCATTGACTCACTGGTGGAACCAAGCTATGATTACAGCCACAGCTGCTCTGGGGCAGACTGACAGAAGCAAGGCTGCCATATTGTGCCATCTGCCCTTCTGCCCAACACCAGTAGGCAAGGTAGGTGAAGTGTCTTGCCCAAGGACACGACAACATGTAGCAGGTGGAAGCTGGAATTGAACCTACAATTTCTGGGTTGCAGGCTGACAACTCTACCACTGAGCTACAGCCGCCCAAAGCCCAAATAAGTCCCTGTATTTACGCATTTCAAATTCATCATAATGTTACAGATAAATTCATTGTTTTAACAAGATGAGAGATTAAACATTACCTCTGATGAATGAATTATTAAAAAACAGCGCCACATTTTTCCACATTAAACATTTTACATCTGCAGATGCAGAGTGATGCTTTTCTCTATTTTAAGCTTTTTTGAATTTTTATTCAGTTTATTTATTTTCATCTATAAAGCTATTTATAAATTAATATGTTGTCATATTCATATGATAGATATTCTATAAAAACACAGCTTATCATTTTCTTGTTATTTATCACTGAGGCAAACATGATAATTACAATGTATGTATCTATATAAAATTTTATACTACATCTATTTACTTTCCAGTGAGCGGCAGAGTGTTAGATGACGCACTGATTTTCAATGAAGTGAGAAATTTACAAATATACATCCATATCCATGCACATATTAACAAACAGCTTTAGTTTAAATAGACTTCCACTGTAGTGGAAAGGGTTAACGTTTGGTAACACTGTGCATGATGCATAGCTTACCTGATGTGGGTTGTGGTTCATGTTGTCAATGAATCTCTGGATGATTCCTGAGATGCAGACAGAATCGATGTTCCTTTTCTGCAGCTGGTTATACAGCACGTCCACATGTGGCATTATTTTGTGGAAGAGGGCCAGGAAAAAACAGAAAGCATCATCTTCCAGCATTCTCACATAGCCGCCAGCCTCTCTTCGTGGGGCCGTCAAATTCAGCTCTGTCCCGGATGGTCTCAAAACTTCAACAGATACGCCTTGTGTTCATCCACTGTGTTAACAGCGCAAATGTTGAAGTTCCAGCGCGTTGCCGATGCACTTGGAAGTCGATGCCCCATCACCTCATCAAGCACTGCTGTTCTCCTGCTTGACTTGGAAAAAAAAGGAAGAAAATCCCCCTATATCAGAAAAAAAGTGACTGATCTGTGGGATGTTGCATTACAAGGTTTAACTGGTGGGCATAACAGTGAACATAGTAAGCATTTCCATAGGTGTCCTGGACCTTACGCTGAACTCCTCCAGTGGCTCCCCTCATCACTGATGCCCCATCATAGGCCTGAGCGATCAGCTTCTTTTCTTGTCCCTCGGGAAGGATGGTTGCATCCGCGTTGGCAACGGAGAGCTTAATAAACTCAAAAAAACGCTCCTGTACATTATGGGTGCTGTTAATGTATCTTAGAACCAGGACTAACTGACAGTGTGTGGATATGTCAGTAGTTTCATCAGCTTGGATGGCTAAAAAGTCAGCTGTTTTTACTTTAACCAAGATTTTTTCTCTCAGAACTGCCAGCATCCAGTCCAGTAACTCATTTTGTACCGTCTTTGATGTGCCTCTAAAAACTGTTGCATTTTCAAGGTGATCGTTCAAGTCCCTGTCAATGGAGACCATCAAGTCGACTAATCCTCTGAAAATTCCGGGGTTTTCACAACTGTCCCTTTCGTCGTGTCCCCGCAATGCAAGTTCAAACGCACCACAAAACTTAATACAATCAATGAGTTTAGATAAAATATGACGATTCTTATCAACCTCTTCATTGTGCCTTCTTACCACAACGCGGTGTCCTTCATCCAGCTGCGCTGCTATGCTAATTTTTCCTAGCACGGCTAGCTTTATGCAATTTTCCATATGAACTTTTGAACGTTCATGCTTTTTTATGCGTTCGGAGAGGTGCTTCAAGTCGGCTTGTCCTGACTGTGTCCACGTTGAATCACATTTTTCGCTTTTAAAAAGAATGCAGGGTCAACAGAAAAGTGCATTGGTTGTTCCACAGCCTGTCACCCACGATTTGTGCTCGAACCAACTCCTACAAAAACTCCGGTTGTAGACCTTATTTTTCTCCTTTGACTGCTAGTTAATGATGAGGTCAGGCTTGTCGGGTCCCAACTCCTTAACCACGATTTTCTCCTCCATTGGTCTCCTTGTAAATGGGTATATAAATAAGGATCTCACCGAATTTGGTGGAAACTGCTCTTCGCCATAAACTGTATCCGTATCGCTCGTTAAGTTCGCCATCATTACTCTGACTGACCGCGAAAGCCTCAAAAGAAAAAAACCTTAAATCTCGCGTTTTTTTCTGCTGCTTGGGGCAGAACTTTCAGCGCCCCAAGACCATAAAATTCTGAGTGACTGATTGGCCGCATATTTATTAATTTACCCTACAAACAGTACATGACTGGCTATTTGGCTGCACTGCAGGGGCGCCCCATGACAGAAACGATGCAAATCTGTCTGTGGAAATTCGCTGGTGAATGAAAGTCACTAGGTGGGAAATGTGGTATATGTTATTTATATCGCATGTAGGCACATACTGGTGGGAAAAACCGAATTAAAAAACTTAATTTGTAAAAATATATTTTAAATTTTTACCCCCTCTTATCAGGGAGTGCGGTGCCCCAGCACCCCCTATGGGCCGGCCGCTACTGCCTCACACATTAAAGCTACAATAGCACATTGTTCTTGTAAAGCCTTGTAATTCAGAGTATTTTTCTAAAAAAGATGTCCAATTCTGTCATCATTAGTAGATAGGACCCAAAAGCAGCAAGGTAAGGAAGATAGTTTAATTAAATGAATAAACAAAAGGAACTTAAAATATAACAGGAGGACACGAAAATATTGAGACCAGGGAACGGGAAGTAAAGACGAGAAACCAGTGAGGAACCAAGCAACTGGAGAGCTTAAATATACTGAGGAGAAATGAGGGGTGTTTGTCAATGCCAAGGAACCTCGCCTTGATCCCGCCCCGGTTACCTAGGAGATACGTCATCAGGGACCGCCAAGGCGTGTTCCAATGTTCATGTGCTACCTAGGCGTCTGTCCTCCGTTTTTCTGCCGTTTAGCTAACTGACCAAGGACATATGGTTGTTTCCTTGATGCCTTCCCTTGGTCAAAAATTTCCCAGAATACAGTGCGGTATTTTCGCCGGCAGCAACAACTTTGGAAGCGATTTTCCAATATAAATGTAAGTTAAGTAATTGTAGCTATTGGAAAATGTTTTTTAGATCCAAAGCAGTTATCTATGGTTGGTAAGTTGCTTAGTAGTTGCAGCTTCGGTTGCTAGCAGGTACTAACTCGCTTAAACATTTGATTTAACCAATATATACACAATTAAAAAAGTAAAACTCTCATTATACATCTATATTGAAACTTATATGTATATAGTATAACGATGAGCGGGACTTAAACAGAGCGCGAAAGCAAAAGGCGGGCTCTGGGCAGCCGCGGTCACGTGATGCAAGTCTGTTCCATTTAACCGTTTTCTTTGACCAAGGAAGGAGTGTCCTCGTAAGCAAGGCGCCTCGCCTACCGAGGCGCCTTGGCTTGGTAGGCGAGGCGCCTTGACATTGAGAAACACCCGAGGAGTGACACTGAAAGCCAGAGAACCAATTAACAGCAAGTGGAGGCAGGTGAGAGGGAGAGCAGGGGACATAGGCAGATCTACTGGGCTGGCATCCGGTGGAGGTTGCCACCATAAAAAAAAGCCTTGCCACCCCTGCTGCCACCCCAGCCGGCAGCTATTAATTCAAGAAATAGTTACGTAAAATTGGACATTAAGAGCATGAAGCTCCTTTTTCATGGCACATGAAAATCACCACATTACTGTATATTCTCTTCAAAGCTGCTCGGCAGAGTTTGCTGAGAGTGCTGCAGAGAGCGCACCTATTGGCTGTAAGAGGAACTGCAGTGAGCAAAATGCGAACTCCAGTGACCTTCAGGCGCATTCTCATCAGTCCGAGCTCTACGACAGACAGAAGCCATTTTCGCTCTTTTTGTAGAGCTGGACAAGAGAGTTTGTGTGGCTGTGTGGACTGGATAGCTTAGCTTATCTAGAGGCTAACTGACAGAACACCGCCTCCTCATGAACACGCATTCTTGGGTACGTACGTGCATCATTACGTCACGGTGCGCTGTCTCACAAGCGCAGCCAGAGGTGGTACCGACCCGAACTACCTCAAAATAAATGGAATTTTAACTTCTACATTCAATTCAAATTGAAAAATAATTTATTGATCCCAGAGGGAAATTAATTGTTGGTATAGCTCATTTAATTATTTCTTTAAGGAGTTGATATAGATGATGGCATACATGCAACCGTCGCAAAAAGTACAAGATTCAATCGTATAGTCAGGACGTGGGAAAACTGACTATTGATTTTAAAAAGTTTTAACAAAAATATTACAGAATGAAGCTTTAACGTGCTTCAATAACATGAGGCAAAACAAATACATGTGGTATCTGTCATATGTAGCCTAAATACATTTGATAAAACCAAAGTTTGGCACCATGTTTTGGTAAAAACATTTTTTTCAACACAATGTATGTATTCTCACCTTGGTCCAGCTCAGTTTACAGATATTCACATGTACGTTCTTATTCATTTGCTTACTATGGTCGAAACGCTGTCTCATTCTAGCATATGAAAAATTCTTGCCCTTCTCTTGCCACCCCATAAATATTTTTCTAGATCCACCACTGGCAGGGGAAGATTGGAAATGTGCAGCAGCTGGGCAAGGAAGAAGAATGACAAGGAGGAAAGAAAGAGGAAGGCAAAGAACAACACACAAGAATTGACTAGACAGAGAATAACCTAAGAAGGCATAAGGAAAGACTAAACACAGATTGGTAACTAGGAAGAAAGAAGACTCAGAGAAACTTAAAGCACTAGTGAACATAACCAAAATAGGGAAACACAATAAGGTTTAGAAAGAACCTAAGTAAATAAGGAATGAACCAAAAACACAAGAAACTCAACATACAAAGACCTGAGGGTAAAAGAGTGTGAAAAAAACATAGTGGAAGGAAAAACTCAAATAACACAAACACCAAGGGATCCTGACAAATTCAGTCCAATTCAATTCTAAACAAAACACATCCATTAATATCAGAATCTATATTTTGAGCTGCTGCCTCTGTAATCAGTTCCTGAGTAGACTCTGCTCTCCCTTTCACACCGCAGTTTACCTAAACTCAACCACTGCACCTGTGTCACAACAAAAAATATTCTGTAAAGCTTTACTGCATTTGATATGGAAAACACATTTGACATAACCAATTAAGATATTTTCAATGGCAAAACATGCAGACATATTTTATATTACTTTCATCCTTTTCTCTTTCAAATGTGTGCTTTGTGTATTTATGGTCTTACAGTTCACACTGTCATTTAGGCATAGAAAGTAGTCATGCCTGTTTGTTCACACACCTGTTCCTTCCATACAGACAAGAGAAATCCCCCCTATCACTACTGACTCGGCACAAATTTTCCAATTTTACAAAGCCTCTAAAAACTCACGTCAGTTTTATTAACATCGTGCTTAATCAGCTATTAATACTAGGGCTGACAAATTATAAAAAAAATGTAATCTGATTAATCACAGGGTAGCTGTGAATTAATCACAATTAATTATCATTCGTAAATATGACAGAAGAACTACAATCTTCGGTGTAAATAAAAGGACAAAACCCGAAGCCGTTGCTCTTTTTTTAAAGGAAATACAGGTGAGATCCATGAAACTTGTAAGTTAACATTTTCAGAATGTTAAGCTGACTGTTAACTGGCCAAGCTTACCTGATGTGAAGTTATCACTGCAGATTGTTGAATTTGTAATCAGCTCTTTCCAGTCACTTTTTCTGATTGCAACCAAAGATGTCTGTTTGCCTTTAAAGAGGCGAGTCGATGGAATGCACGTTTGTTTAAAAGACATAATCGCCTCTCTGCAGACCACATGCGCAGCAGAGCAGGTAGTGACATACACCGATAATACCTAAGAGACGTTCACATGGAACAATCACAAAAAAGTGCAGCAAAATCCCAGAGGACCTAAATAATAAAAGCAATCTTACGTAAGGTGTGTCAGATGTTGAAGTTGTTTATACATCCCTAAACCATTACCATAGTTAAGGTCTCTGTCTCCTATTGTAAATAGATTGACCTTTTTTAGTACTTTTCTAGTCTTGCTTGGCAACAAGAGCCTTCCACAGAGACACATTGACATGTGGAAGCTGGAATCGAACCTACAACCCTCTGGTTACAAGTACAGTACTCTACCTAGCGAGCCACAGTCGCCCCACTGTTGACCATTATGTATTGTATAATGTTTCTTTAAAGAGTATTTACTCCATCTCATGCTCTAGTGTTAGTGATCATGCCAGTTGCCTTATAGAAAACCCTTGCCTTGGTTTTAAATTTGTCGAGATGCTTTGTTAGCTTGGACCTTACCAGGGGTAGAACAAAGCCTGAAGTGCCCCCAAAGCCCTCTGCTGCTTCATGACTACTGGACAGATTAGAATCTGATAGTTGTAGATGTGAATGCAGAGGAGGTGATTACATAGTTATGGCTGTGATACTGGACCCTGACTGCTGGAAAGTAAGTTCTGCATAAAAATTGCATGCAGTGACCAAAGTGGAACAATAGAGACATTCCTGCATTAGGATATTACTGTCATGATGCAAGGTTAGGGAGGACCCAAATGCAGCAGAGTAACGTCCAAAAAATATTTAATGAAAAACAACACACGGAAGGGGAACTTACAAAACTCAGGAGGATACAGGCAGCAAACAGGGAAAAACAGGAACCAGGATGGGCAGCAACGAGGGCAGGAACCGGCAAGGGAAGAACGACAACGGACCAGCGAGTTGTGACTGAGAGAGGACCGAATTTATACTGAGGGAGAGTTTGAGGATGTGAGCAGAGAGAGCTAGGGACTAATTAAGGGAAGCGGTTGCAGCTGAGAGGGAGTGAGCAGGTGGAAATGATCAGCTGGGAGAGGAGGTGAAGTGGCTGGGAGACAGAAAACCAGAATGATCTCAGGAACTAATTAAAGACAAGACTACAGGGAAACCAGAAAGTACAGAAATCACAGGGGAGGACACTAGGAATAAACTAACATGAAAAATGAAAGAAAATAAGGAAAGTAACCAACAAAAGACAAACACCTAGGAACCATGACAGGACCCCCCCCTCAAGGGCGGATACCAGACGCCCCCTAAGAGTCCAAAACAAATCAAAAAACACACCCAACCAGGGTGGGCGGAGGGGGCCTCGGAAGGAGGGTAAGAGTCCAAAACAAAACACAAGACTAAAGTCCTGAGGCCGGCGACGAGGAACCTGGGAGGCCGGCGACGAGGAACCTGGGAGGCCGGCGACGAGGAACCTGGGAGGCCGGCGACGAGGAACCTGGGAGGCCGGCGACGAGGAACCTGGGAGGCCGGCGACGAGGAACCTGGGAGGCCGGCGACGAGGAACCTGGGAGGCCGGCGACGAGGAACCTGGGAGGCCGGCGACGAGGAACCTGGGAGGCCGGCGACGAGGAACCTGGGAGGCCGGCCGCGGAGCAGGACCTTGTGGCGTGGTGGCCGGCCGCGGAGCAGGACCTTGTGGCGTGGTGGCCGGCCGCGGAGCAGGACCTTGTGGCGTGGTGGCCGGCCGCGGAGCAGGACCTTGTGGCGTGGTGGCCGGCCGCGGAGCAGGACCTTGTGGCGTGGTGGCCGGCCGCGGAGCAGGACCTTGTGGCGTGGTGGCCGGCCGCGGAGCAGGACCTTGTGGCTTGGGAACCCTCGAGAGGACGGTGTGGAGGACCCTCGGAGAAGAGTAGAGGACCCACGGCGATGAGGCGTAGAGGACCCACGATGCGGCGCTGAAGACCCACGACGTGGCGTGGGACTCACGGCCGTGTCCCTCTGGAATCTCTCGGGGGAGTCAAAAGCCCGAGGCGTGTCCCCCTGGACACCCTCGGCGGAGTCTGGAGCCCGAGGCGTGTCCTTCAGGACACCCTTGAGGGAGTCTGGAGCCCGAGGCGTGTCTCCCTGGACACCCTCGGCAGAGTCTGGAGCCCGAGGCGTGTCCCCCTGGACACCCTCGGCGGAGTCTGGAGCCCGAGGCGTGTCCTTCAGGACACCCTTGAGGGAGTCTGGAGCCCGAGGCGTGTCCCTCTGGACATCCTCGGCGGAGTCTGGAACCCGAGGCGTGTCCCTCTGGACACCCTCGGCGGAGTCTGGAGCCCGAGGCGTGTCCCTCTGGACACCCTCGGCGGAGTCTGGAGCCCAAGGCATGTCCTCCTGGACAACCCCGGCGGAAACTGGAGCCCGAGGCGTGTCCTCCCCGCCACCCCCGGCGGGGACAGGAACAGGAGCCAGGGGCGTGTCCTCTGGAACACCCTCTGCGTAGCCAGGAATCAGAGGCGTGTCCTCCGTGACACCCCCGGCGAAGACAGGAACCAGGGATGTGTCCTCCGGGACACCCCCCGCAGAGACAGGAGCCAGGGGCGAGTCCCTCGGGACCCCCCCTGCGGAGACAGGAACAGGAACCAGGGGCGTGTCCTCTGGAACACCCTCTGCGGAGTCAGGAATCAGAGGCGTGTCCTCCGTGACACCCCCGGCGGAGTCCGGAGTGGGCTGGGACCCACTGGAGCCGACTGCAACCTGTGGTGACTGAGATGGCTGGGAAACTGGCAGGCACTCAGTAGCTCTAAGGTAGTCCATTCTGTCCCCATAAAAAAAACTCAAAAAGGTTTTCTTCTTTAACCCGCGGCGGACGAGATGAACGACCTCCAGACCTGTACTGGGGGTCAAATAAGTCTCGTGAGAAGCGGATGGACGAGGGGACAGAAGTAGAGGCCCGTGGTTTAGGAAGTTCTGAAAGGCCCGACGGCGATGGTATTCAGCTTCCTCCATCATCTCCCCTAACCCAAGCTTTTCCAGGTAGGGCTGCACTCTCAGCAGGTGGTTAATGCTTGTTTCAGCAACCCTTAGCCTGGTCCATGGGTCGGGTGACCCAGCCATGGTGTCACAGAAGAGTTTCACAGTCACATGCAGTCTGTTCCAGTTTTTGTCTCTTAGGTCAGCTGCTGGGTCCAGTAACGGGCTGGTCCGTTCTGTCATGATGCGAGGTTAGGGAGGACTCAAATGCAGCAGAGTAACGTCCAAAAAATATTTAATGAAAAACAACACACGGAAGGGGAACTTACAAAACTCAGGAGGATACAGGCAGCAAACAGGGAAAAACAGGAACCAGGATGGGCAGCAACGAGGGCAGGAACCGGCAAGGGAAGAACGACAACGGACCAGCGAGTTGTGACTGAGAGAGGACCGAATTTATACTGAGGGAGAGTTTGAGGATGTGAGCAGAGAGAGCTAGGGACTAATTAAGGGAAGCGGTTGCAGCTGAGAGGGAGTGAGCAGGTGGAAATGATCAGCTGGGAGAGGAGGTGAAGTGGCTGGGAGACAGAAAACCAGAATGATCTCAGGAACTAATTAAAGACAAGACTACAGGGAAACCAGAAAGTACAGAAATCACAGGGGAGGACACTAGGAATAAACCAACATGAAAAATGAAAGAAAATAAGGAAAGTAACCAACAAAAGACAAACACCTAGGAACCATGACAATTACATGCCTCAGGGGATGGGTGGAGTTCAGCCATGTCACAGGGACAAGGTCTAATTATATATACAGTATAGTGACATAAACCCATACATTACATCTAACAATCACGGGCAGATTAATATATTTACATTTTTCAGTTCTGTGAATTAAGTTTTAAAGGGGACATTGTCATGTTTGGTTAGATAAAGGACCCAAAAGCAGCAAGTAAAACGTAAAAGATTTAATAGTAAGTAAAAAACAAGATACAATAACTTACTAAACTCAGGAGAACCAACAAATGCAGCGATGGGGAAAAAACAGGAACTGGACAGGAAGGCAGAAAAAATGACGACGAACCAGCGAGTAGTGACTGAATGAGAGCAGAATATATACTGAGGAAGGGATGAGGAAGAGACAGAGAAGACCAAAGACCAATTAGGGGAATCAGATGCAGGTGAGAGGGAGAGAGCAGGTGGAAACAATCAACAGCTGGGACAGAAGGTAGAATGGCTAGGGAGACAGAAAAGTCTTAAGAAACTGAAGATAATAAGTCTAGGAAGGAATCTTAAGGAAACACTGGAAAACAGAAGGAAGAAATAAATTAGGAAACTATCTAGAGGGAAATAAACTAAGGAAACAAATGAGGACACAAACAAAAGGTGAAAACATCTAAGAGCAAGAAGAAACACAGAAACAAGGAAGTGCCAGAATAAACTAATAAAGACAAGGAATAACCTAACATGATAAAACTAAATAAGGAAAAGAACTAAGTTTAAACACAAACAGGAGGGACAAAACAAGAGAGCACCTTAAGGTACAGAGGTCGAAGGAAATGAAGTGGAAGGAAAAACTCAAAATACCCACAGAACCTGAAAGACATGTGTTGCAAATTTCTCTTTTTTCATCCTTTTGTGTTGCCATTTGGGTCTCTGTTGCCTCTATTAACACTCCAAATATAAATAGAAACAATCCATCCATTTTTTTGCAAATTGTTTGTCAGAAATCTTGTGCTTCTACAAATCATTTTAATAACTGCCTCATGGTGACACAATAGGCAGAATTTGTATACAACCGCCCCTCACCCATTAAACCCCACCTACCAATTCCATGCCATTCTCATGTGTGGCAAACCTACAGCCTAGTAACAAGATGGGTGGGCGTGGTCTGCAACTGCTAATTTGCATAAAAGTGGCAGAGCACTCATTCTGAAAGGGACTGAAATTGTCAAGAATAGATCTGGTGAGATGGCTTTATGTGAGAGGGATTCTGTGCAAAGAACTTCATTAACATTTTTTGTCCAGATCATAGACCTGTTATAACTGCTTTAAAAAGAGGCCTAATATGTCTCCTTTAAACAATGCTGATGGGTTTTTTTTATCTTTTAACAAACATCAGTTACCATTACCATTTTTCCTTTCTGTAACATAGAAAGTTCTCTTATATCGGATCTTCTGTTCCTTCTGTGTTCTGCTCTGTCTTCTCAAACCCCCAGACGGTCGTGGCAGATGGCCGCTCCTACTGAGCCTGGTTCTGTTGGAGGTTTCTTCCTGTTAAAGGGGAGTTTTTCCTCTCCACTGTCGCTACATGCTTGCTCAGTATGAGGGATTGCTGAAGGATTGCTGTGGTTGGAAATCTGCCCAACCTCACGCCAATGACTGACGCAATCTGCTGGGATTCCTTAAATAGGAAACTTTTTAACTGATTGGAATGTTGGTATAATTGTATTGAAATGACTTCTTGTTAAGTGCCTTGAGATGACATCTGTTGTGAATTGGCGCTATATAAATAAACTGAATTGAAACTGAATTGAATTACAGCAGAGGTTTGGATGACATTGCTTGACAAAAGAGTCAAAGTTCCATCATAAGCAATAAATAAAGAGAGTTGGTGGATTGACCAATGGGAAGATAGAAGGATGACAGGAAACTTACATGTGAGACTGCAGATACCTCCTGACTTAAAATGATCAGGGCTCAGCCTCAGACAAAACCCATCACTCGTTAGCGGTCTTCCTCAGGACACTGAGTAGTTTTAAAGAGAACACATAATACACATGAAGCATTCTGTTCTTCACTGCTGGGATCAGACATACATGATCAGCCTGGCTGTTAAGTCGTGGCTCTAATGTTTCATTGTTATGTGAGCTGTAGATCCTCTGCTCAGCATCCAGCAGCACCACCGTCTCTCCCCATGTCCCTGCGGCCCCCTCACGACCAAAGTGACGAGAACTCACCCACATGCAAATGTCTTTCCAAGGTCCTTGTGATTGCTCATTAACTTTCCACAAGCATAAGTCCTAACTTTATTATTGACTGCGCAGAATACACAATCCACCGACCTCTGCCACCTGCAACTAAATCTCTCCCCTCCGATCCATCGTACTGATTTCTGCTGCCAGCCAGAAAACTCAAGCCAGCAGTTTAGTCACCTAAAGTGTTTACTGGCTCCCCCGGTCCCCAGCCTGCACACATTAAATGCAGCATGCATGTCACCTTCCTTACACGTTTAACCACCTCCTAGTTGAACTTTGAGACATAAATGTACAAATTTGAATTTGTTTCTGGACTCTAAAGTCACCTTCCTTATTGATTCATTCTAGAGTGGCTGCAGTGTTGGTTTATTCAGGAAGTCGAGGAGGGGCCGAAAGATTTCACCTTGGTATGAAATATTTATAGAAAGCCAAAAGAAGTCTTAGCTTATCTGCAGAGCTTTTGCAGATCAGCTTTGCAGAATCAACTTATTAAAAGCCACTGACATTTGTCCTGACATACAGAATCATTAGTGCAACTGAATCACTTAAGTCCGATCCACTAAGATCAAGTTTCCTCCTCTTATTGACTCCAACGGGCCAAGTCTGACAAGTGGAAGTGCAGCAAAGTTCATTAATAATGTGAAATAAATCAATTGGCCTGAAAACTATGGCACAGCTGCAGATCACAGCACATCTACTTATATTGAGCCAGAGAATGGACACTGCTGCTGGATATCTTATCATGATTTTTTTTTATTTTGTGTTCAAAATCATGGTGAATATACATTTTAGAACCAAATCAAAAAAAGTTAGCATGACATTGTTCCAAGACGAAAACTACTCCTGAGCAAAAACAACATTAAGGCTCGTCTTAATTTAGCCAGAAAACATCATGATGATCCCCAAGACCACTGGGAAAATCGTCTGTGGACTGATGAGACAAAAGTTGAATATTTTGGGAAATGTGTCTTCCATTACTTCTGGCACAAAAGTAACAATCATCTCAGAAAAAGTGTGGTAGTGTGATGGTCTGGGGCTGTTTTGCTGCTTCAGGACCTGGAATACCTGCTGTGATAAATGGAACCATGAATTCTGCTGAAGATGAATGTCCGGCCTTCTGTTGGTGACCTCAAGCTGAAAACAACCTGGGTTCTGCAGCAGGACAATGATCAAAAACACAGTAGTAGGTCCTCCTCTGATTGGCTGAAGAAAAACTCAAAGAAAACTTTGGAGTGGCTTAGTCAAAGTCCTGACCACACAGGGCCATGGACGTTTGGATTTGTTTTTGCTTAATAAAAAAAACCTTCATTTAAAAACTACATTTTGTGTTTCCTTATGTTGTATCTGACTCATATTTACAGTTGTGTGATGATCTGAAACATTTAAGTGTGACAAACATGCAAAAAATAAGAAATCAGGAAGTCTTAATTTAATACCATGATTTAACATAAGTTTATTACTGACAAACGAAAAATATCATTCACACACATTCTAACCTAATAGTAATTATCACTCTAATGGCCTAAACTTGACAGTTATGTCATTCATTTCTCTCCCTTTTTTTCAAAGTATCATAACTCACTGCACGCTTAATGCGTCTGCACCTGCTGTCTCTTGAATAAGGTGCATGCATGGATCAGAGAGCAGCACATGTACACTGTACGCATTAAGTTTATGAATGATAAACAAAAATTATAATTCACAGACATTCTAGCCTAATAGTAATTAACTCTCTAACAGCCATAGATTTGACAGGTATGTTGTTTTTCTCCCTTTTTTTTTTTGCCAAAGACACATCATGAATCCACTGCCCCTATTCCTCCTCTTTCTGGCCCAGAGCATGGGACAGAAAGGCTGGCACACACAGCAGCGGACGCAAAGTCCTCATTTGAATACTGTTCTTTGCGCCTGTTATGATTTGCACACACAATCTTAGTAGATCATCTGCAAATGAGGACCACGGCTCTCGCACAACTGTTTCGCAGGGGATGCAATTTTGCAGTCTTTCTTTGGAATATTGATAAATCAGGCCCTATATAGGTGTGCTCTGTGTGGCTGCTGAAGAAGGAGCAGCCTCTCTTGATCTCTCCTGATCTCTTGCCTTATTCTCTTTTCGTATTTTCTTTTCTTAGCCTTTTTCTTAGTCACTTTATACACCACGCCTTTGGAGTCACTGTATTAGACCTGATCTCTTTTTTGGATTACTTTCTGAAGGACTGTGGATTACCAAAATAGTGTTTTGCTCAGCTGAAGACTTTGAGAAACTGCTCCAGAGAATAGAAGCAATCGAGACGAAGTTACACTGTCTTCAGATTATTTTTGATCTAAACACTGGATATGGTAATGAGACGACTTTACTGATGACTACACGCAGGGAGGAAGAACCTGGCAGCCCAGCGTTATCTCGGTCCAACAGTCTTGCACAGAAGCCACAGAACAACACTACTCCCTCAGTCAAAAGGCGCTTAACGGGTAGAACACCCCATTTACAGTTTGATGAACATTGGCCGGAATCTACACCTGCTTTTTCTGCTTCGAGGAAGAAGAAACAAAAGTGATTGCAACCCAAAACACAAACAAGAGATATCACTCCCCCTGGAATACCGCTGACAAACAGATTTGCAGCCCTCAGTTCCCCGGAAGACAAAGCATTCCCTGGGACCAGTCAAGGTCACCAGGAGAAATCCATCCACATGAAGCGGACACATAAAAAAGTAAGAACCCCCCCCAGCAAAAGTTATTATCATACATGACGGATCAAATAATTGTATCGAAGATTTTTGTAGCCAGAACACTAGCGTTATATGCCGCCCCAAGAACACAGTGAGAGAAATATCAGAAAAAATCCAGACAATCTTAGAACAACACCCTAAACTGGAAAAGCTTGTTATCCTCACAGGTGCAACCGATGTACCCAAGAAACAGTCAGAGATTCTGAAAAGAGACTTCTCTGATCTGCTACAGAGACAGGATGGACTTAACTTAAACATCTTTATCAGCAGACCAGTCCCTGAAGCAAATGATGAAAGGTACAGTAGACTTAGCTTTTTCACTGAAAAGATTCTAACAATTAAATGGTCAATCTGTACTGCAGCACCGAGCCGACTACCAATGTTATACCCAGCTAACACCAATGTAGAGAAAATGTCTGAATTCCATGAATTAAAACAAAAAACCCTGAAAGAAATCATTAACCAATTAAGCTCCTCCTCTTGCTGTCTTGCTATCCTACCCTTTCCTTAAAAAAGTTTTCCTTGTCATTCGGTCTGATCTGATTAAAAAAGTGAACTCATCCCTCCTGTCAGGTCTCTTCCCCCAGGCTTTAAAAACAGCAGTTATTAAACCACTGCTAAAGAAGAATAATCTGTACAACACGTTAATGCAGAACTACAGGCCGATCTCTAATCTTCCATTCATCAGTAAGATTATTGAAAAAGCTGTTTCAGCAGTTAAATAGCTTTATAACAATGACCAACCGCTTTGATGTTTTTCAGTCTGGTTTCCGTGCTCACCACAGCACAGAGACTGCACTCGTCAAAGTTTTCAGTGACATCCGCATAAATACAGACTGTGGAAGAACCACAGTGCTGGCTCTGTTGGACCTCAGTGCAGCATTTGACACTGTTGATCATGATATTTTATTGGAACGACTGGAGAGCTGGGTCTGACTCTCTGGTACAGTACTTGGCTGGTTCGAGTCTTACCTAAAGAACAGGGACTTCTTTGTTTCAATAGGAAACTTTTCATCAGAACAAACAGAAATCCCATGTGGGGTGCTCCAGGGCTCCATACTGGGCACCCTCTTATTTAATATCTACATGCTCCCACTAGCCCAGATTATAAAAACCAATAAGACTAACTACTATAACATTGCAGATGATACTACGCTCTACATTACGATGTCACCAGGTGACTTTGAACACATCCAAACCCTAAGTAAATGCATCGAGTAAATCAATGGATGGATGTGTCATAACTTTCTACAGCTGAATAGAAACAAAACAGAAGTAATTACTTTTGGACTTAATGAGGAACGATCAAGAGTCAGCACACAACTTCAGTTAACACAGCTAGAAACTACTGATCAGGCCTGAAATCTAGGTGGAGTAATGGACTCAGACCTGAACCTCCAGGGTCACATAAAGGCAATAACAAGGTCAGCCTTCTATCACCTGAAGAACATTTCTAGGATTAAAGGACTGATTTTGCAACACGACCTAGAAAAACTCATCCATGCGTTTATCTTTAGTCGGATTGATTACTGCAACAGCGTCTTCACAGGTCTGCCTAAAAAGTCAATCAGACAGGTGCAGCTGATCCAGAACGCTGCTGCTCGTGTTCCTCACTAGAACCAGGAAAGTAGAGCACATCACCCCAGTTCTAAAGTCCTTACACTGGCTCCCTGTAGCTCAGAGAATAGACTTCTAAATACTTTTACAAGTTTAGAAATCATTGAATGGCTTAGCACCAAAGTATTTTGAAGATCTACTGTTACTACACCAACCCCCCCCCCCCCCCCCACCCCCCAGACCACACAGGTCCTCTAATTCCAGTCTACTCACCATCCCTAGAACCAAACACAGAGAAGCAGCTTTCAGTTTCTATGCTCCTCTAATCTGGAACAAACTTCCAGACAACTGCAAAGCTGCTGAAACACTGAGTTCTTTAAAATCAAGGCTAAAAAAGCATCTGTTTAGAGCGGCCTTTGAGTAATGCTTTAATGTATCATATGTTTTATGTATGCTTCTTGCTTTATTGCTGTTTTTACTTTATATGCTGTGTTTTACTGCTATTTTTATTTTATCCTCTAATCATGTAAAGCACCTTCAATTACCTTGTTGATAAAAGTGTGGTATAAAAATAAAATTGCCTTGCCTATATGTATGAAAACCTTCATTAGAAATTGCGGTATATTCGGAGTAAAAAGAGGGAAACTTTGAAGCCTCAGAACACCATCCCTACTGTGAAGTGGGGGGGGGGGGGGGTGGCAGCATGCTGTGGGGCTGTTTTGCTGCAGAAGGAACTGCTGCACTTCACAAAATAGATAAATGATGTGGACATATTGAAGCAACATCTGAAGACGTGAGCCAGGAAGTTGAAGCTTGGGTCCAAACAGGTCTTCCAGGATGACCCCAAGCTGACCTCCAGGTTAGTTACAAAGTGGCTTCAGGACAACAAAGTCAAGGTATTGGAGTGGGCATCCCTCGGCCCTGATCTCAGTCTCATAGAAGATTTGTGGGCGCCACTGAAAAGCCGAGTGAGAGCAGGAAGGCCTTCAAACCTGACCCAGTTCCAGCAGTTCTGTCCAGAGGAGTGGGCCAAGATTCCAGCAAACTATTGTAGAAAGTAGCTGGAAGAAAACCTGAAACGTTTGGTCCAATCAAACAGTTTCAGGGCAATTCTACCAAATACTAAGGAAGTGTATGTATACTTCTGACTTTGATGAAAGTAATACAATACATAACAATTCTCTCTTTAATTTAACATTTCGGAAATACAAAATATATGTTAATAATTATTTATCTAAAACAACTAAAGTTTTCGCAAACCTAATGTTTGAGAGTGAAGGTTTTTTTTTTTTAAGTAATCTTGTCACTGCTTCGCCAGCAACTCTTCCAATTTTACAAAGCTGGTAGTTTGGCTACGTCTGCTGATAAACTTATTTCCGAGTACATACCCCAAGGCTGGTACTGAAACGGCCCTGAAAACGGCCGGTGTAGTGGAGACACACGCATACCAGGAAGGTCAGGTAAAATTATCTAGAAGTTCCGATAGTGGAAACACGCCTATTGCGCCAGATTAGACACCCAAGATACTACCGATGAATTATTAGGCACCAACAACACATAAGTTTTCATCTGCTTTATGGTTTCCTATTGGAAGATAAAAGGACTATTTGACAATTTTTAAGGAATCTGGACTACAGATGAATGTTTTTTTGTTCCCAACCTAAACTCATTTCAGTAGTGCTGGTCAAGAATTTCTTTAGACTATAGCTTTGGGTATAGAAAACCTTCAAACCATTGTTTGTGAAACAAATAAAATTTAATTAGTATTGGCTGGTTCCAATTAACCGAAGTAATGAATATATCGTCACAACCCAACTGTTTCATAATGACATCCAGTGTTTGTGAACACTTTTTAGTAGTGTATGTAGACCAACTTTCAATCTTCAATTTCAGCTGAAACCTTAAATGTGATTCTTTCACTAAAAGTAAGGCAACCATACGGTGCTCCAAACATTTGAATAAGTTTTAAAAAACTTTTGGTTTAATAAGTCTACTGTCAAATCAGGTGTTAGTGTTTGTGTTCTCACCATTTTGGCCTTGGACGGCATTGAGAACAGAAAAACATAAACGATTTTATAAGTTATTTTTCTGGTTGCTTAGGTAAGTATAGGGTTCAACTGCCTCAGACTTTTTGAATTCCTTGAATCATCCCTGCTGCTGTCACACTTTATACATGCACCCCTGATGCAGGCCTGGATGGCTGATAGATGAGCCGGGCTTTATATTTGTGGTCTTTCTGTAGAGCTGGGTTATTTCTCAGGACATGTGGTTTCCCCAGAGACTGAACGCAAACACAGACGCGCCCCAATATGAAGACAAATAAACCTGAGTGTCTGGCAACCAACCAGAGAGCAGTTTAGGATTCCACATGCTCATCAATCATTTGCTGGGCTGCTTATTATTGTTCCAACTCTCAGAGAACGATCAGAGAACTGCGAGGTTTATGTTTCCTGCAGAATAACAGGTTCATCTCTTTCAAGTCGGAGGAATGGAAGTCCATAAAAGTGTAAAACATGAACACTCTGCAATAACTTCATATTTTTTTAAATCGTCAAATTGCATTAAATGTCACAATAATAAACTTGGTTCTGTTGTTGTTCATGAATGTGACTGGTACAGTTCTTTTATCACATTTAATGATCACCCCCCCCCCCCCCCCATCACCAAATGTGTCACAGTCATTTTTGCAGTTTGTTTCTCCCCACCACGCAGTTCTTCATCATTCCTCGCTCCATCGATCCCTTTGCTTCATCAAGTACCCACACACCACAATCAGAACTCTCACACTTTGGCAGCAGTCGGTGTGCTGATGGCAGGCAGGAAGTGCACCGTCAGCCAATCAGGACGTCCTTTAGCGGTTTCTGTCACTGAGCACGAGAAGGTCAAAGCTGCTGACAGAGGAGGTGGGAGAAAAAACAGATCACTTGATTTGCCATTCCTACCTGAGTAAAGGAGATCAAACATCCGTCTGCACGGAGGAAGTTCGATCAGAGCAGCAGCGCTGCATCAGCCCCGATCATTGAAAATCAATGAAGTCTGTCGTTAGTCTATCGATAGATGGAATTCAGGGAAACTGTCCCAAAAGCTACATTTTACTGTGTCTTCATCAAAAAGGGCCTTTATTAAAGAATGGAATTTTTTTAAAGCAGTTTCATAAGCTACTCATCTGATATAAATGCAGAGCTTGGTCAGTTTTTTAATTTGTTTTGCTATTTCGTACAAAACAATCACTGAATCAAGATCAAGTCCTCCTAAAACCAAGCTTTCATGCAGAAAAGTCTCTGGTGACATCACATTGGGACAAGGCAATGGGTGAGACTTCTTTTGCATTGGTTTGTACGTTAATTATTCTTTTGATTTTTCAGGAATGTAAGCAATGCACAATGCAGCATATCAAACTGCAGTTGTCATTACACTCACTGCAATGGGGCAATCTCAAAAAGCTTTTGGATGTATTATTTGGTGGGATATTTTATATTTTAGAGATAGGGTGAGAAGCTCAGTCATCCGGAGGGGGCTCAGAGTAGAGCCGCTGCTCCTCCACATCGAGAGGAGTCAGTTGAGGTGGCTCGGACATCTGGTCAGGATGCCTCCTGGACGCCTCCCTGGTGAAGTGTTCTGGGCACGTCCCACCGGGAAGAGACCTAGAGGAAGACCCAGGACATGCTGGAGCGACGATGTTTCTCTGCTGGCCTGGGAACGCCTTGGGATTCATCCTGAGGAGCTGGACAAGGTGGCTGAGGAGAGAGAGAAGTATGGGTCTCTCTGCTTAAGCTGCTCCCCCCCAACCCGACCAGCGGAAGAAAATGGATGGATGGATGGATTTTATATTTTTTAAGTCATACACATACACTGCATGCCAGTAATTTACACACAATGGCCAAAAAAAGCTCGCCACCTTTATTTAACTAAGCAAATAGGTACGAACCTCCTATTGGATAATTACTGCATGGGCAATTATCTTTCAGGTGGCAACAAGTTATTTAACTCCAACTGGTGCATTAAGTTGCTTCTCATTTCATAGACAACCATGTCAAAAGACACATCTTTTGGTCACGGAAAAATGTTGCATCAAGCAGAGAAAACATCTAAGGAGAAACTAATAGAATTGGGTTAAGAACTGTCCAACTCATTATTAAAAAGTAGAAGGATATTGGGGACCCATAGTCTTCGAGAAAGAAAATCCTGTAGGATCGTGATCGGCGATCACTTAAACATTGGGTGAAATCAAATCAAAGAAAAACAAGAGTAGAACTCGGGGCTATGTTTAATAGTGAAGGTAAGAGCATTTCCATAATGCGAAGGGAACTCAAGGGATTGGGACTCAACAATCCATAAGAAAACCAGTAATCAGTGAGGCAAACCGAAAAAAATGGCTTCAATTTGCTAGAAAGCATAAAGATTGGACTCTAGAGCAATGGAAGAAGGTCATTTGGTCTGATGAGTCCAGATTTACCCTGTTCCAGAGTGATGGCCGCATCAGGGTAAGAAGAGAGGCAGATGAAGTGATGCACCCATCATGCGTAGTGCCTACTGTACAAGCCTGTGGGGGCAGTACCTTGATCTGGGGTTGCTGCAGTTGGTCAGGTCTAGGTTCAGCAACAGTATGTGCTCCAAGAATGAGGTCCTCAATGTACTAAATGACCTGATTATTCACTCAATGGGATTTTTCTTCCCTGATGGTAAGGGAATATTCCAAGATGACAATGCCAGGATTCATCGGGCTTAAATTGTGAAAGAGTGGTTCTGGGAGCATGAAACATCACTTTCACACATGGATTGGTCCCAACAGAGTCCAGACCTTAACCCCATTGAGAATATTTGGGATGTGCTGGAGAAGGCTTTGCGCATCGGTCAGATTCTACGATCACCAATACAAGATCTGTCACGCTGCCCTATTCACTCCTCATTGTCTGCACCTCTCCAATCAACCACACCTGATCCTACTCACCTCCTGCCTTTAAAACCCATCACTTCCTTTCACTCAGTGCCGGATCATTAACATTGTCGTATCCCATGGTGTGTAGTCTTCCTGTCTCTCCGTTCCTGCCCGATGTCCAGTGTCTCCGTTCCTGCCATCTTCACTATCATCATCATCCACCTCCACCTTTAAATAAAGTCCTACCGTCCTACCGGTTAGCCCTAGCATGCCGCCAGTCATAGTCCAGCCTATACCATCATTATCCCTCCAGTCAACATCCAAGGAAAGGAGTAAGAAAAAGAAATCAGATAAATGGATTCAACATTGCTTCATTTTCTTGTCCTAACAAATGGTGTTACCTTCTTTGGGGGTGGGAAGATGCTATGGTTGGATGTCAATGCCACTTCTGAGCTGTTCAGGACAATAACAATTCCAAGTAATCAAACAGATGTTGGAAAAATTACTTTGTTGCTTGTCACAGATTTGCAAAGATTAACTTTAAAGCAACTTGACTCCAGGGGCAATGATCTGAAATGACAGACCATCACTTCAGTGTTTTTCATTATTTAATTGAATATGCCTGTTGACATAACTCACTGTAACAGCCAGAGCATCACATCCCAGCACTGCTCTAGCTTCAACCAACAGCATCTCACTAAGCAGCTTTGACAAACAATCTCCAATCTCCTTGCAAATAACCCATCATGTTAAATAAGCTGGGGTTTTTTTACATAGAAATCAGTGTGTTTTAAGCTACTCACTGGAAGAGAAGTCTTAGTTGGTAAAAAGTGAGAACACCTCCAAATTGCACCCACAAAATCTTTCTCTGACTGGCTCACCTCCACATTAAGCCCTACGTTGGTCATAATGACTGCTGACAATGCCTCAGCACAGAAAACCTCTTCATGTATTTCAGTCATGGTGCTGGTAAGCTAAAAAAGTGTAGACAGTATATTGTCATTGACACCATCTTGCTTAGTTGAAGTTGAGAACAATTAGTGATGTCGGTCTCAAATGAAACGGCTCTTTGAAGTCGATCGGAGATGGTTCCGGCCTGAACAGCGCTAAAGACAAAACACGCTCGAAAGATGAGAAAATGAGTGACAGCAGGAAACACAGAACATTTTTGATGCATTTTAATTACATTGATAATTGAAAGGCAGAGTGTAAAGTACACAAAGTTATAAAATTATATAGAGCAGGCTCTACAAATATCTACATTATGTTAGCTTTCCAACGGTTTCCCTGTAAATAGCTCAGAGTTTATAAATATTTTACATTCAATCAGTTTGTTTTTGTACTTTAAAGTTAAAGTAAATAAGCCTTGAAAAATATTAAACATTCAATATAATGTATGTATGTTAAATAGTAACTAATTTTACACCTAATTTGACATTATTTTTGGTGATAAGTTAATCTAAGGAACAACAAATGTGAGGAGCCAAAAAAGCCGATTCTTTTTAAGGAGCCGAGCCGTAAGAACCGGCGCTCCTAAAGGAGGCGGAATGCCCATCACTGGTGTGTGACCAGCTGGCATTATAAACAGAATTTCACATCATCATAATATTACTTGGATTGAATTGGAATATATGCAGCTGAATTTGAATCTATCTAGATGATTAGATTGTATTGGATTGATTTAATTATCTGTTTGTTGATGTGAATTAAATCTGTTTATCTTGTGAGGTGCGTTGAGATGCCATTAGTAAATTGTGAATTGGTCCTATATAAATAAATAAAACAAAGCAGGTTTTGCAGAGATTTGGCTGTTGCTTCATCATCCTCTTTCCTCTCAGGATAAAGTCAATTATTGGCCTTTTGATGGCCCTGCTTTAAAAATGAGACTATTTGATCAATTGCATAATGGTAATTATATTATATTGAGGTAATTTCATTGCTGTGTGAGAAGAAGTGGATCATTCCTGCTGGCTCAGCTCTCCTCTGTCCTACCTCAGCTCTCCCAGGCTGCGACTGAACTCATCTTGACCAGGAGCTACCTTGCTGGTGGGGCTCATTTGCTAATTGAAAAGTGATTGACAAATCATGCGCTCCATGACTCGGAAAGCTCTCAGCCAATTTCCAAGCCCTCTGATCCCTGCCGATGTGACACAAAACAAGCTATGGAGGAGAATGGACCGTGATGTTTTGAGGGATGAGGTGTGTGGGCCGCTGCAGTGGCTCCCCAGATTCAAGCCAAATGAAAGGGATTCAGGAACAGAGCGGCAGAAGCCAAATCCTTTATTGTAATTCCTGGCGAAGCAGTCATCCAGCAGTTCAAATGCCTTCTGTCAGTGCCTTTATAGTGAGCAATAACAAATCTCCTGGCTAATGGTCAATGAATTAAGCTGCCAGTCTCTATAGACAGTGTGAGGAGAGTGGAGGCTGTAGCAGAGCAACTGGCCAATCTTCACCTGTCACACCCTCACTGCAGCCTCATCACCCATCACAGGGAGTGGGCTGCAATTAACAGAGACAAGTCGCTTCTGTGCCCACAGCAGAGCAGAGCTCCCCGGAGAGACCTCTGGATCCTGGCTGATAGCTGTGAGCAGCTGCAGAGGGAGCTCTGCTCAGTTAGGGAAAGTGGATCTGAAGGAGAAGCATCAGAGGCAGCACTCATCATGCAACACCGCTGAAGAACCGCTCAAAACAAACTGAATAATGGACAGAATGGCAGAAGTTAGTGAACCCTCGGAGTTCAAACCTGACAGGAGAGCCATAAGCAGAAAGCAGGATGAAGCTAACAGATAACAGAGAAGCAGCTGCTTAACCAGTCCTCTACAATAAACCCCAGAGTACAGAGTGAACTGCATGTAAGGAAAAAGTCCTTCTTTGAGGGTTTATGGGTCTCCTGATCTTGTTTAGAAAAAACAACAATAGAAAACAAAGTTAACTGAAAGGGAGCAGAAAAAGAAAGAGAACAGAAGAAGTGTGAGGATGTGAACAAAAGTCCTGGTATGTCACACAAACAGGAGCAGTGCAGAGCCACAGGATTTCTGTTTGATCTGTTTTTATCAGAATGGATAACATTTAGAACCTCACCATTATAATTTTAATATAAAGGTTAAGTACAGCATTCAGCATGGCATTGTGTGTGTGTCTGGTTGCCCTGTGGTGTCAGTGCAGGTGGAGGAGGTGAGAAATTCCTCTTTTTGCACCACTGGCTTCATTGAATTAATGGTCTGACAGATGAAAAAGGGGAACAAGGTAAACTAGAATGTCTGCAGAGCTCTGTCACACTCTCGTTATTTAGTTTATCTCATTTAAACATGCAGATTCTTTTCTGGCCACCATAACGAAATATTCCTGCAATAAAAACATTTCTCAGCAGTCACAATATTTGAAGGTTATCGCTGTATATCTTGTCTTCTATGTTTATTATCTATGTTTGATTCTTAAAACATGCAGTAGCATTAGGTTTTTATGCTCCTCTAATCTGGAAGAATTTTCCAGAAAACTGGAAATAAAATTGCTGAAACGGTGATTTCCTTTAAATCAAGGCTTAAAACCCATCTCTTTGGAGTTGTCTTCGATTAATAATAACTAATAATAACATCATAAACTATAGTCGGTTTTTCCACCTACCAATGTTTTTTCCTCACTTGAACTGCAATGTTGTTGCTTGTTTCTTATTTTATTTAACTTCTAATCATGTAAAGCACTTTGAATTGCTTTCTTGCTGAAAATGTGCTAAACAAATAAACTTGCCTTGCCTTCTTTGTTTTTATCTTTTGCTTTTTCCTTCTGTTGCTAATGCCACCATCCTACCTGCTGTACAACTGATACAACACTCACGGTTGTGAGAGAGGTGGTGGGTTGGCCGAGTGGATGGTTTATGGTTTTATTTAGGAAAGATTAAAAATGTGTTTCCTTTGCATCAATCATATTGTTAAACAAAAAACAAACACACAAATGTGTTTTGAAATGCTCTTTCTTCATTCTCTTCAGTTGCTGTTTAGTTGGTTCTTTAACCAAAACATTTAATACGAATTCATTCTCCTCCTTCCATTAGTTGCTCATTTGTTCTCTACCATCAACACAACATACACTCCGCCCTCCGAACCCCCCTTAAATGAATCCCTATTATCTCTACAGGGGGTCATTGTCCCTGGATGAATGGCAGTGTTACACGGTCAGTTTACTGCTGTGTTCTTATCAATGCCAGCCTTACATCACCCCTGATGTAAAAGGGCCAATTAGCTGTAAAATACATGGCAAGTCAATTGTGGCATTAGAAACGAAAGAATGAAATCAAAGCTTCAACAAACTTCTGCAGGACACTGATACAGTTGTTGTGCAGTTGCTGGGATCTTATGTTTTCTGATAATGATTTGTAAGGCTTGTAGTCTATCTACTGATTATTATCTGCAGTTTGTCTAATAATATTTTTTTTCAAAGCAAAAGGTTGTTTTATGTGTTTAATAAGTTTAAAGAGAAATTCTTCTCAAAAGACTTGGAAGATCTCAGAAAGAGAAGGTTTTGTAATCTCTGTAGAGTCCTGGATCATGAGAAATGTTTTTTTTCTGTAACTGATGTGCCATGTTGAACAAAGAAGTGTTGGTTGGTATGTAGGACTCTATGTTAAACAAGCTAAAATCCTTCAATAACATGACCACTAACATAATTCACAAACATTGGAATAATTCTAAGAAAAACCCTGCATGAACTGCAGTTGAGCATGTTTGCCAGTAATTTGCTAAGTGTTAATATCTAGTTAGTTTAACTGTTATGTGTCTGGAGACTGTGAATCTTCTCTGGTGCAGTCTATCATCTTCTTTGGTCACATCTTGTGCTCAAACAGTCACCCTTCAGGTTAACTCGGTCTGTTCACTCTTAGAGGCCTAAGTCTACCCACAGCTAAAATTGCTTGGCTGTTGAGGCTATGTCCTACAATCTCATGCTGCTGATAAAAGGAAACAGAAATGGTTGCACTTCTGCAATCAAACATTGATTATTGAGAGCTTTTCTAATAAAACTGAAGGTCGGAAATGCGAGGAGTTGTTCACACCCAGAGCCAGCTATAAGCTGTTTTGGTCCCCTAGCTCAGATTATTGCTTAGAACAACAACTGTATGTGGTAAGGTTTTCATTCTCCAGACAAGCTATTGAAGCTTTAGTTTGGTAAAGCATGATGAAATACTGAATGCTACAGTCTGTGTTCCAAGTGTAAACCATCAAATAATTTATTTAATAGCTTTTAGTATAACAGATCTTAGGGTGTGTTTTAATAATATATACTGTTGGTTTTTGAAAATATAGTCCTTTGGAGAAAGTTGAATTTGTGGCCAAACTGTATTAAAATGAAAACTAGAATCCATGTGGAAGTTACAGTTCACATTGTTTCCTATAGAAGGTTTAACAATTTTTGGAGGGGACAGTAAAAATAAACAGTTTAAACCATAACTTCAGCCCTGTCACATAACTGCTAATTGTGATTTACCTCAACTGTGACTTAGAGAAAATGCTAGCATTCACTCTGCAGATTCATTTCAATGCTCTTTATCTACCCGGTTCGATCAGCTGCATCTGCAGGGGGGTTGAATTTTCCTTTTCGAGGCAAGACAGCGCAGTTTTATTTGTATACAATGATAAAAAGAAATATATGGAGATGTAAATGTAACAACATCAATTCTCTGATTTTTAACAATAGAAATGTTAGTTTGTAGTTTTACAAGAAAGTATTTATTTCAATTTTTTTTTTTTTCATAACATGAACATAATTTTTCAGAGGACCCAACTTCAAAGTAAACTTAAGATTGCTTCCCTTTCAATGTACAATTTCTAATATTAAAATTGTAAAAACCACAAATGACCAAGTTTTTTGTATGTAACATTCATAAAAAGTAAATTTCAGTGTCATGCAGGTATGAGGTTTAAGCTAGCATGTAATAAGAAGAAAAAAAATCACATGGCTGTAGAATATTTGCTTTTTTTTTTTTTAAGCCACCAAAGCCCAACCCCAAGTTGGGGCCACGACGTCCAGCGCCCTGTCCGCCCAGTGATCCCACCCCCAGGGATCCCCCCCAGACGCCTCCAACCCCAAAACCCCCCCCATCAGCAACAATATCCTAAACGACAAAACCAAGTGCCCCCCACCCCCACTAGGTGATGGATCAAAGGAGCCCAGAGAGATTGATCAGATATGGAACCAGAGGCCGTCTCAAGACCAATATGGTCCAACAAGAGATTTCTATACTGATTAATATTGAGAGCCTTTTTATTTTTCCAGTTCAGGAGGATAGTTTTCTTAGCGATGCATAAGGCAATGTGAACCATTAGAACTGACTTTATGTCCATGGTGACATCATTTAAATCTCCTAACAGGCAAACTGAGGGAGATGGTGGAATGTAACATTTCAGACACTTTGATAAGTCCTCACATATCTGGCATCAGAATTTCTTAATGGGTGGACAGAACCAAAGCGCATGAATATAAGTATCTGGTATATTGCTTGTGCATTGTAAGCAGGTATTAGACGACGTAAAACCCATCCTAAACATTTGTTGACCTGTATAGTGTACTCTATGAAGGATTTTGTATTGTATTAATTGCAAATTAGGATTTTTTGTTAGTTTAAAGGTTCTTAAACATATCTGAGACCAGACATTTTGGTCAAAGCTGGCTGATAAATCCACCTCCCATTTTGAAATAGGGATGGCTATTGATTCATCTAATGTAGATAAAGTTTTGTATATTTTAGACAGCAATTTGGGGGGGTTGAGATTAAGAAAATCTAAAACTCTTGCTGGAATTTGTAATTCAACTGTATTGAGCCTAAATTTACCTTTAATAATAGATTTAATTTGTTGATATTCTAAGAATTTGTTTTTATCAATTCCATATTGTGTAATTAATGTCTTAAATGGGATAAAGTCTGTTCCTTCAAATATATGTTCCAGGTATTCAATTCCATTACACCTCCAGTCTGGAAAACTTATCATAAATTTTTTTTGCAAGATGTCGGGGTTATTCCAGATGGATGTACGTGTGCATGGGATTATTGTGGACTCTGTCATTTTTAGAAACTCCCACCATGCTGTCAGAGAGGAGCTGATATTTATGCTTTTAAAGCATTCATGTCGTTTTATATTTGAGCTAATAAATCGTAGGTCTGAAAGTTTTATTGTTCTACGTCTATCCAGGACTCATCTAGGTACCTATGTTTTAACCATCTTGAGATGTATTGGAGTCTGTTGGCTAAGAAATAATGATGGAAGTTTGGTAGATCTAGACCTCCTTTTTCTTTGGTCTTCTGCAGAGTTTTTAAGCTGATACGTGGGGGTTTATCTTTCCAAAGAAATTTAGAGATAGAGGAGTCCAGAGATCTAAACCAGTCTAGTGATGGTTTACTTGGGGTCATTGAGAATAAGAAGTTGATTCTGGGCAAAACCATCATTTTTATTGAAGCAACCCTTCCCATAAGTGATATGAGTATTTCCATTTAGGGATTTCCATCTAGCAAGATCATCTTCCACTTTTTTTAAAAGTGGGATGTAGTTTAGCTTTATTAAATCTGCCAGTCTTGGTGAGACATTGATACCTAAATAAGTAATATTCCCTGACTGCAGTTGTGTATTAGTTGGATTCTGGACAGAACAATTGATTGGAAGAACTGTATATTTTAACCAATTTATAGAATAATCTGATACGTTTGAGTAAGAGTTTATCAACCCGATTACCTGAGAAAAAGAGGTTTGTGAATGGTGGAGAAAAAGTAATACATCATCTGCATAAAGACTCATTTTATGTTCTATGTTATTGCATTTTATGCCTTTAATATTGTGAGTTTGCCTGATTGCTGCAACTAGTGGTTCAAAAAAAATAGTAAACAGGGAGGGAGAGAGAGGACATCCCTGCCTGGTACCTCTCTGAAGATAAAACCTAGATGATGTTTGGTTATTTGTCCTGATACATGCTGTTGGTGAACTGTGTAATATTTTCAACCAGTTTATAAAAGAATTTCCAAAGCCAAATTTATGTAAGGTTTCAAATAAGAATTTCCAGTTAACTCTATCAAATGCTTTTTCTGCATCTAGAGATAATATATTAGTTTTAATGTTTTAACAGTAAGAAAAATCTATTAAATCTATTAAATCTATTAATCTACGTGAATTTGTGGATGAATGTCTCCCTTTAATAAAACCAGTTTGATCAGGATGTAATATAAGAGGAGTTACTTTCTCTATCCTTTTTGCGAGGGCTTTGCAGATTATTTTAAGATCAACATTAATGAGGGATATGGGACGATAGCTGGTGGGAAACAAAGGGTCTTTACCTGATTTTAGTAGAAGACTAATGTAGGCAGAATTCATATTTGGTGGGAGTCGGCCATTTTCCTTGGTTTCCTGCAGCATTTTGTGGAATGTTGGTGCCAGAATATTCCAGAATTCTTTATAGAACTCTGCTGGAAATCCATCTGGGCCTGGAGCCTTATTATTGGGCATACCTTGGAGGGCCTCCTGGAGTTCAGTCGGTGTTAGTGGTGAATCCAGGGCCATCGCTTGACTTTCAGATAATTAAGGTAGTGATATGTTATCCAAAAATTGTTCAATTTCATGATCTGATAGGTTGATCTCTGGTGAGTATAAAGCCTTGTAAAATTTGTTGTTTATTCTTCCAGGATCATATTCTGTATTCCGGGTCTGATCTTTAATAGCAGATATAGTTGTTTTTTCTTTATAAATTTAAAGCTGGTTAGCCAAAAATCTACCTGATTTATTACCTTGTTCAAAGTTTTCTATCCTAAGTCTTTGAATTAAGAACTGGGTCTGTTTATTAATAATTTCATTTAATTCTAGCTTTGCTTTTCGGATTTTGCCTAGTCTCTCCTCATCTAGAGAAGCTTCTAATGAATTAATAGTTTCTCTGTAATTCCTGAATACGTTTTTTTTTCCATTTTCTTTTTTTTTGATGAGAATGAGATTATTTTACCTCTAATCACAGCTTTCCATGCCTCCCAAAGAATGGATGGTGACGTACCATGTATATCATTATATTCCAAATAAGAAGCCCACTCTTTTTCAAAATATTTAATAAATTCTTTATCCTTAAGTAAGTATATATTAAATATCCAATTTTTGCTTTGAGGCGTTTCTGTTTTATTTACTAAAGTTAGAGAAACAGGAGCATGATCGCTAACAGCTATAGGGTGTATCTCAGTGTCTGAAATGTCAGTCAACAGTGAGCTGCTGACTAATAAATAATCCAGTCGAGAATATGAATGGTGGACATTTGAGAAGAAAGTATATTTTTTGTCATTAGGGTGAAGAGATCGCCATGCATCGCAAAGTCCATAATCGCTCATGTACTGTTTGACTATATCTATAGATTTCCAGCTGCGCTGAGTCCCTGCTGTACTGAGCCTGTCTATTTCTTCATTTAATCCAAAGTTGAGGTCGCCCCCAAGAAGAAGTGAGCAATCCATGTGTTCAAGGCGCACCGAGAAGAAGGAATGAAAGAATGAGGGGTCATCAACATTTGGACCATATATACTGACAATACATAACTTTTGGTTATGTATAGATAGTTTTACTATAATAAATCTACCCTCTGGATCTGTAACTGTATCTATTACTGTAAAATTTACATTTATATTTATTAATATTGCTACTCCCCTTTGTCTGGAGTTATAGCATGCAGAAAACACATTAGGAAATTCAGAGGATTTAAGATCCGCTGCAGCTGAGGTAGATTTATGGGTTTCTTGTAATAAGATGACATCTGCCTTCAATCTTTTAAGCTGGTTAAGAATCTTAACTCTTTTCTCTCTGGTGCCAGCTCCATGAACATTCCACGTGACAAACCTTAGAGTAGTCATAGTTTTGAGACAAACGTTGTAAAGTCCACATCACCATAGAAACTGATAAACACAGGTGTATTATTAGTTTGTGCTTGGGGTTGCCTGATTGAAAATCCAAAAGCCGAGATATAAGAATGGGAGAAATAGAAGAAAGTTGCGAAGGTGTGAAGGGTGAGAGAGAGAGAGAAAGAAATAGTTATGTTATGAAAAAATTCTGTGTGTGAGTGATAAAAGGAAAAAGGAGTGACAAAGACATTTGGTGATAGACATGTGAAGATGAGAAAAGAGAAAAGAGCCAGTATCCCAGTGCTTAGCCCTGGCCCCGCCCACATTGAGTGATGTAAACAACTTTACAGAGCTGTGCTAACATTAGATTATAGTTGACTGATAAAGCAACTCTTATCTAGCCAGTGTTACATGACTAATAAAGCCAAGGAGTAAGCTGGGGGTCCCTGAACAGCTGCCCATTAACATACAGTTTATCTACCGCTACTGTAGCTCTGGTGCCTTCACTGATATATTTCTTCCTGATTGGGAACAAAACGCGCCTTCTATCCAGGATTTCCTTCGGATATTGATCGTTAACGCTGTAATTCGTTCCCTGCAGCTCTCTGCCCCGGCCTCTGACCTGCTCTTTTTGCTTGTAATGCTCGAATTTAGCAACAATAGGTCGCGGCCGGCTGTTGTTGGGCTTCTTACCTCCGAGCCGGTGGACGTGGTAAAAAGTGATGTTTTTTACCGTGTCGCTTGGGAGCTTTAACTGATGTTGGAGAAAATCTCGGACGGTGGATTCAGCGTCGTCCTCAGCCTGTTCTGGGATCCCGGAAAAAACAAGATTGTCCCGCATTCCCCTGGCCTGTATATCCAAGATAGTTCATCTTAGATAGTTCATCCTCTTACTTTCTCCGGACAGCTGCGTCATCCCCTCGGTGAGTTTCTTTACACCGTCTCTCAGCGTTTGGTTTTCTGCAACGAGCGATGCTACCTGTTGTTGGCTGAACTCCAGGGATTCCCTTAGAGCTTGAAATTCTTTGTTGAGAACCTCAACCAGGCCCAGACGGGCGTCTAGGCTGGTTAGCTTCTTATCTATTGAGTCCAGGACATCGCTGTAGCTTTTCTCTGGAGAGATTGTGGAGGTGCTGGCCTCAGAACGAGTGCCTTTTTGTGATGGTGTGCTTGTCGGCACAGCAGAGGTGGATTTCTGTGGCTTGCCCATAACAATGTTTTCAAAGCACTCGTCCAAGTAGCTTTCCAGGCTGTGCAAGGTTTCCTCGTCCAGTTTGTTTTATGGAGAAATACAAAATAATGGTTATTATTATTAAACGTTTGCTATATTTGGCTCGAATGTTATGGTTTGTTTTTACCGGAGTTGGTTTGTTGTACCAGTTTACCACCATATTACTTACGCACAGCTCTCGCGAGATCTCAGCAGCAGTTCATCTCAAATGTTCTCAAGAATATTTGCTTTTAGATTGACTGATGTTGAATCAAATAAGACTATAAAAAGATTGCCTCCTGTATTTTAAAGCTAATTGTGTTAACATTTACTGGGCTCAGAAGTGACGGGCTTTTTTCTGATTTTTGCTTCGTGACACTTCGTGAACTTCTACCATTCTAGCGAAGCTTTAATTATCATTAAGGTGGAAATGAATTCAAAAGTTTAGGCTCATTTCTTAATATATTATGAAAACCATCCCCTTGGCAACTTGCCAGTGTGAAGTTGAAATGTGTTCCCCCTCTAAAAACGTTTTCTGCTAAGTTTGTTATTTTTATAAATTCCACAGTTAAACTCTATAGTGATTTTAAAAATATTGCCAAAACAATATGTCACGCTGCCCTATTCCTGCCTCATTGTCTTCACCTGTCTGTCTCATCATCCACACCTGATCCTACTCACCTCCTGCCTTTAAGACTCCTCACTTCCTTTCACTCCCGGCCGGAGCATCCATCCTTCATCCTTCCTCCTAGTCCTCTGTTGTCTTCATCCCCATGGTGTGTCGTCTTCCTGCCTCTTCGTTCCAGCCCGATGTCCAGTGTCTCCGTTCACCACCATCATCACGATCTCCTCACTTTAATAAACATCCTGCACCTTCCTTCAGCGAGTGCGTTTGGGTCCATTCTCCACACACCCCGTGACAGAATGATCCGGCCTTAAACATGGACCCAGCACTCGCCCAGGAGATCGCCGCCCTGCGCCAGGACGTCTGGGCTAACCTGGCCAGACTCGCTGCCTCTCCTCACCTCCCTGTGCGGGTCTCCGGAGCCGGGGAGATCCTCGGAGTGCTCCCTCACTTCCAGAGTGTCTTCTCGGCCCGGGAGCTCGCCGATCTGCGGCGCGAGGCGGAGAGGATTCGCCAGGAGGCGTTGGACCAGACGATCGGTCCGCCCTCTCCGCCTCCACCATCTGGCCGTAGGCGACGGACCCGGCGAACCGGTGTTTCAGCGAGCGAGGAGCAGGGCGGCGCGGCCACACGGACCACCAATGTCGGCTCCATCTCCGCGTGGCACCCACCGCCGGTTCTCTCCCCCGCCGTCTTTGTCCCTCCTCCAGCTGGCTCTTCGGGGGCTCCTCACATCAGGGAGGAGGACCTCTTCGAGTTTTTCTATGGGGACAAGACGGCCTACCTCTGCTCCAGGGGAGCGCCTCGCCGCAGACAGCGACGCCGCCGAGGTGGGGCCGCTCCCGGGGAAGTTCCGGCTCCGGTCCGTGAGCCCGTTCCGGCTCCGGTCCGTGAGCCCGTTCCGGCTCCGGTCCGTGAGCCCGTTCCGGCTCCGGTCCGTGAGCCCGTTCCAGTCCATGAGCCCGTTCCAGTCCATGAGCCAGTCCCAGTCCATGAGCCAGTCCCAGTCCATGAGCCAGTCCCAGTCCATGAGCCAGTTCCAGTCCATGAGCCAGTTCCAGTCCATGAGCCAGTCCCAGTGCATGAGCCAGTTCCAGTCCATGAGCCAGTCCCAGTCCCAGTCCATGAGCCCGTTCCAGCTCCAGAGCCAGTCTCGGCTTCCAACATTCCTGCGGTCTTGCTGGCCATCACTTTGGCTGCTCTCCAGCAAGCGACATTTCCCCATGCGTCGCTGGAGCTCCTGGGGAGGGTCAGGGAGGACCCGTCCCCGTCGCTGAAGCTCCCAGGGAGGGTCAGGGAGGACCCGTCCCCGTCACTGGAGCCTCCAGAACCTTCGTCTGAGGAGGCTTCCGAGCCTCCAGAACCTTCGTCTGAGGAGGCTTCCGAGCCTCCAGAACCTTCGTCTCGGGAGGCGTCCGATCCTCCAGACTCTCCGTCTCGGGAGGCGTCCGAGCCTCCAGACTCTCCGTCTCGGGAGGCGTCCGAGCCTCCAGAACCTCCGTCTGAGGAGGCGTCCGAGCCTCCAGAACCTCCGTCTGAGGAGGCGTCCGATCCTCCAGAACCTCCGTCTGAGGAGGCGTCCGATCCTCCAGAACCTCCGTCTGAGGAGGCGTCCGATCCTCCAGAACCTCCGTCTGAGGAGGCGTCCGATCCTCCAGAACCTCCGTCTGAGGAGGCGTCCGATCCTCCAGAACCTCCGTCTGAGGAGGCGTCCGATCCTCCAGAACCTTCGTCTGAGGAGGCGTCCGATCCTCCAGAACCTTCGTCTGAGGAGGCGTCCGAGCCTCCAGACTCTCCGTCTCGGGAGGCGTCCGAGCCTCCAGACTCTCCGTCTCGGGAGGCGTCCGAGCCTCCAGACTCTCTTTGGCACTACCTGAACCTCAGAAGAGGACCTAAGGGCCGTCCGCCCGACCTCCGTCCAGCCAGAGGACGCCGCCGGGGCCGTCCGCCCGACCTCCAGGTCCTCAGGGGCCGAGGCCGTCCGCCCGACCTCCGTCCAGCCAGAGGACGCCGCCGGGGCCGTCCGCCCGACCTCCAGGTCCTCAGGGGCCGCCGCCGAGGCCGTCCGCCCGACCTCCGTCCAGCCAGAGGACGCCGCCGAGGTCGTCCGCCCGACCTCCGTCCAGCCAGAGGACGCCGCCGAGGCCGTCCGCCCGACCTCCAGGTCCTCAGGGGCCACCACCGGGGCCGTCCGCCAGACTTCCAGGGGCGTACCCAAAGAGACTCGGGGCCCTCCTTCCGTGGGCCCCCTCCACCCACCCTGGCAAGGGTGCTTGTTTTTTTTTTCTCTTTCCCTTTCTTTTTCACTCTCTCCACGGTGTCTGGAATCCACCTTTAAAGGGGGGGGTCCTGTCACGCTGCCCTATTCCTGCCTCATTGTCTTCACCTGTCTGTCTCATCATCCACACCTGATCCTACTCACCTCCTGCCTTTAAGACTCCTCACTTCCTTTCACTCCCGGCCGGAGCATCCATCCTTCATCCTTCCTCCTAGTCCTCTGTTGTCTTCATCCCCATGGTGTGTCGTCTTCCTGCCTCTTCGTTCCAGCCCGATGTCCAGTGTCTCCGTTCACCACCATCATCACGATCTCCTCACTTTAATAAACATCCTGCACCTTCCTTCAGCGAGTGCGTTTGGGTCCATTCTCCACACACCCCGTGACACAATATGAGCATAATTTAATTGCTCCTTCATGTCTACACACACATTTGTAAATTTTAGCTGGCGTAACATCTTAATGGGTGGAACGAGGCCTGGGGGAAACCAGTAGACCATGTCTACGTTCTGCACTTGACTCTGGCAATTTAATATTTTCTAAAGATGTGGACCTAATTTTCAAAATGAATATTTGAAATAAAACTATTTTTGTAGGGTGTTGAATTACTGCAACTTAAAATGAAAAAATATACATTTAAAAATATGAGTGTGCCATACTTAAAATAAGTAGTGGGTAAATAGAAAAAATAATTTTTACTAACATAAGTGCAATGTCAGCTTTGTTTTGCATTAATTTAGACTGATTACAATGGTAAATGGCCAGTATTTGTATAGCACTTTATCTAGTCCAGAGGACTCCAAAGTGCTTCACAATACACTTAGTCATTCACACACTGGTGTGATGTGTGCCACCGGGCCCTCTGACCACCACCAGTAGGCAAGGTGGATGAAGTGTCTTGCCTGTGGATACAATGACCGAGACAAACAGAGCTGGGTTTCAAACCGACAACCCTCCGGTTAAAAGATGAGCTCCTACCTACTGAGCCACAGTCGCCCTCACACAATGTCAGAAACTCTTCCAGCTGCCCTGTTTTTGGATCATGGCCTGATCCATGATCATTCAGGGGTCGCCACAGTGAATCATCTGTCTCTATTTAGTTATGTCCTCTGCGTCCTCTGCCCTCACACCAACTAACTTCATGTCCTCTTTCCTCCATAAATCTCCATTTTGGTCTTCCTCTCTGCCTCCTGCCTGGTGGCTCCAACCTCAGCATCCTTCTACCGATATAATCGTCGTCTCTCCTCTAAGCATGTCCAAACCATCTCAGTCCGCCCTCGCTGACTTTATCTTCAAAACATGTAACATGACCTGTCCCTCCGATGTACTCATTCCTGATGCTATCCATCCTCGTCACTCCCAAAGAGAATCTCAACATCTTGAGTTCTGCAACCTCCAGTTCAGATTATAAGATCAGAAGGTGAGCAGGATCAGGTGTGGTTGATGGGAGAGACACAGTCGGGCTTGTTTGCGGTGAGGGTTGGACTCCGTCATGGTTGCCCTTTGTCACGATCCTGTTCATAACTTTTATGGATGGGATTTCTAAGCGCAGCCAAGGTGTTGAGGGGATCCGTTTTGGTGGCCTCAGGATCGGGTCTCTGCTTTTGCAGATGACGTGGTCCTATTGGCTTCATCGGAAAGTGATTTACAGCTTTTGCTGGACCGGTTCGCAGCCGAGTGTGAAGCGGCTGGGATGAGAATCAGCACCTCCAAATCCGAGGCCATGGTCTTGAGCCAGAAAAGGGTGGGATCCTTTCCCAAGTGCAGGAGTTTAAGTCTCTGGGGGCCTTGTTTCACGAATGAGGGAAAAATAGGGCGGGAGATCGATAGACGGATTGGTAGGGCATCTGCAGTTTTGCGGGCGCTCTACCGGTCGATCTACGTTCCTACCCTCATCTATGGTCACGAACTCTGGGTGGTGACCGAAAGAACGAGATCACGGATACAAGCGGCTGAAATGAGTTTGCTCCGTAGAGTGTCTGGGCTCTCCCTTAGAGATAGGGTGAGAAGCTCAGTCATCCGGGATTGGCTCAGAGTAGAGCCGCTGCTCCTCCACATTGAGAGGAGTCAGTTGAGGTGGTCAGGATGCCTCCTGGACACCTCCCTGGTGAGGCCCGAGGAAAGGCCCAAGACATGCTGGAGGGACTATGTTTCTCGGCTGGCCTGGGAGCGCCTTGAGATTCCCCCCAATGAGCTGGCCCAAGGGGCTGGGGAGAGGGAAGTCTGGGTCTCTTTGCTTAAAATGCTGCCCCCGCTAACCCAATCCCGGATAAGCGGAAGAAAATGAATGGATGGATGGATGGATATTTGATTAGGTTTAACTTTTTTGGATGCCCTTCCTGACAACCGTTTGCATTTTCCTGGACTTGGGACCGGCACAAGAAATGACTACCTTGTGACCCCTTATGGTTGCATTGGTCGGATAATCTGCTAATCTTTAAAGGTGGACTTTAAAGATGACCTCTAGATAAAGTGATCTGCTCTCTGTGCTTATCTGTAGGTATGTTCTTGCAACACATAATCAGGGATCTCAGACTGGGAGATGATGACATCTGCCTGGGAGTGAGAACTTGCAGCGAATCCCTAAAAGTTATTTCTTGTTTCATTGTTAAGGATAAGAAGAAAGGAAACTTAGCACATCTACAGCATAATAGTGACAGTAATTGCTCTCTGTTTGTTTCTGCTGTCCAGTATTACTAATGAGAGGTAACATCTGAAACTATCCCTCAAATGTCTGACTAGGGAAAAAGCATGAACTGTTGCATTTGGCAGCAGTTTCAGAACCACCATAACGTGCTGTTAGTGCTGCTTCTCCTTCGGCTTCTGCTGGCTGGGGGAATTTATGTGGCAGTGGATCTGTCTTACAGAGCAGCCCATCTGTCCAGAGCTGCCTCGGCTGGCAGCAGTTTCACTCTACTGCAGATTGCTAATGTGGCATTAAACAATAAATGGACGACAAGATCTTCCTTCAGTCGTCTCTTCGAGCCATCATTGTCAGCAGCTGCAGCGTCCTTTTTGTTTATACCTATAAACCACAAACTACACACTGGTTCCGCTGTGGACACCATAACTGGAAGTTGTTTGATTCACACAACACATTTTATTACATTTATTACATGTGAGCTCAGTCTTTGTTTTATTTTAAAGCAGAGTTGCTGCATTTTGGTAAATGCATCGATCCTCAGCCCTGATGTTTAGTCTGAGAGGACTCCTTTGGCTCCACACTTTACAAGCACAAGAAGCTACAGCGAATTAAAGAGCCTCCACAAACAAGCCTTTTATTTTCCTTTGTCTTCCATCTGTCATAACCACAATCATGCTTTGTTTTAGAGCTGCGGTCCCACAGTTTGACAGGTATGTTGGTTGTAAAAAGAAAGCATAATCCTGCCCCAGACCTACAGTGAAAACTCCCTATTCAGCAAGATAAATATACAAATGAATTATAGAAACATTATCCCTTTCATCAACCTCAAAATATATTTGTTTGAGATAAATGCATTGATCAGTTTAAAATAAAAAATGAAAAAATCATCAAGCCAAATGCTAGTATTACTGCTGTTAGGAAAGAAATTGTAAATATTAGGGGTGTAACAGTGGGCTTAAAGGTCACTGTTCAGTACGTTTTTGATACACTTTAATCAAGAAAAATAAATACAAACGTGCATGTGACAAAAAGTAACGTTTTTTCTAACATTGGCATATAAGAAATTTAAAACAGGATTTAGCCTGTACAGTACCGTGGGAAACTTTTTTTGCTCTGTGGACCAGTGAATACGATGGGCCCTAGAGACAAAGCACGTACAAATCCCACAACACATACACATTCCGAAACGCGCGCAAATCACAAAACACATGCAAACTTCACAACAGGAGTGCCGAAATTCACTGAAAAGTGTCACAAAGTATAGTGTGTGTATGTGTGTGTCTTTATACAGACAGCTGGTATCTTGTCTTCCACTTCATGCTGCTTTATGGTGTCTCCCACTCTCCTGAACTTCTCCAGAATGCATCCTCTTCTGGGTCTCTTGTTTTTAGGGCCGGACAAAAACTACATACTCTGGGGCCGCCCACCAACTTGAGCTGGTCAAGTGGAAAAGCAACCAAGTCAAGGAAGGCCGAGTGGGGTTGAGTAGGCGATAGTGGAAAAGTGCCATATAAGACCTTCAGATCATGTGATGTGGCCAGCATCAGTTACCATGGAGATCAGCAGGTTCAAAAAGAGCTAACTTCCCGAATCAGCAAACTAGCTATCAGCATGATCATACACCGATCTCAAACGCTTCTCTGATTTTTGAGTTTTCTTTAATCCACATACAAAAAGTCAGGCAATAAAGTAATCTAACCGATTGTTTCAGTGCATAGAGTGGCCATTCACTTAGATTTAAAAAGACCATGTAGCTTTGGGTTTATTCCAGTGTTTTCAATATAAATGCCGGTTTAATCAGTGTCAATTTTATTTACTAATACATTTGTGCATAGCAACAAGGAATTTTACTTCGCTTCAAATTCGGCTTTCAAAGAAGAGGCTGTTTTAAAGGAACATGGGGCAGGATTTGTAAATAAAATAAACATCCATGTCCAGTTTTTTAATGCTGTTGGGTGATGAAGCGTTATAAACCAAAAAAATGAGCCCACCCCCGTATTGTTCCATTTTCTTAAACTGGCTGTGTGCTGCAAAATGTGCTGCAGTTTGGGGCCCGAATTTCCCGCGCTGTCCTACGGGTGTGACGTCCATTGACACGGCTTGCGCGTTCTCGACAGCTTTAAAAGAGGAAAAAAATGGTCACAGACCTCCTTTGATTCATTTGTGAGAATAGATTCTTCTCTTCTGCAACTGGGAAACAACCAAGGACGACTCACAGCCCACTAAAAAGTGGCACTAAGAAAAAGAAGTATGTCACTGTGAAGAGGTATGTTTTTTTGTGAAGCGTTTGTGCGCGCTCCCGTGCGGCTGGCTGCAGTTACTTGCAGCGCCGGCCGCGTCGCTCGTGAGCTTCGTTTCTTCATTCTGCCCCCTGCTGCTTCAAATATTAACATGTAGGCAATGGGCCGGATGGGGGGTAAACGTCTCCCCAATTAGCCTCTTAAAAACCTAACAAATTAAGGATACAAACATCAAAATGGAAGCGATAAAGATGGTGTTGTATTCACATGAACTGAGTCTGGATGATTCAAATACACATTTTGACACACTGATATGATACACTCGTATTCTTCTCAGTCTTTTATTATAATTCTAGTTCAAAGGAATAGAAAAAAATAAAAACTTTTAGTCTTTTTAAACAAATGTAGGGCCATTTTAGAATGGAGAAGATTTAATTTCATGCCTACAGCCTAACGTTCAGATTAATGACTCTTGTTTTGAAAGGGCAAAATTCAGACATCCTGTCTGAGTCCCAAATCAGATAATTCTTTGACATGTTTAGATAAGTTTACATTCACGAAAAGTTGTAATTGGTTAGACAACCTTAAAGTAAAGTCAATCCAGAGTGAGATAGAGATCGCACATGGAAAAAAAGATAAACTGGAATATGAAATGAATACTTTAGATGACCCTACTGTCTGTGTCAACAGTGGTAACAAGTTAATCTGGGGTTAAACTCTTACGATAGCCAGCTGACAGAATGATCTATGTATGATAAAGGTGAGGTGGCTGGAACCAAAACGAACTGCTGAACAGTTCTGTTATCCCAAAGAACCACGGGATCGAATTCTGTAGATTGTCTTGATTTCATGTGTTTTTGTTTAGTTTTTTAATTTGACCTTTTACACCATTGTGTACCCTATGTGTGTGAAGTGACAAAACAAAAGCTGAGATCAGATAAGTAACTTTATTTTATAATTCATTTGAGACACTGTGGTGGGCAGAGCTCCTTCTATTCAGCTTCCAGCTGTAAAACACAGCGAAGTGATCGTCATGGAAACATTTTAACACACATTAATACAGTCAGAGATCCAGTCTGCTTATAGTTGATCACTAAGCAGCGCCCTTCAGCTAAGTAACATCTGTGGTAGCTAATAGCAACCACCAACGCCAAAGGAAGTTAGAAACCAGTTAACACAAAAACACGTTGATCCGTAGCACTGGTTTTGAAAAGCTCCGTAATTAATGTGGACTGTGGCTCCAGCTGCCATGTTGTCGCTAACATACCGGCATTTTTGCACGCAGAACAATTTCCGGGTCATCTACATCCCAGCAATTAAACATTAAAACAAAATCTTTCATGCGGCACGTTTTTAAATTTCTATTCAATGCCTACTTCCATTGTGAACCCCCCCGATTTGGGAACACGTTGGCTTCCTGGTGTAACAGAAAAACACGTTGTCATAGTAACCGGTTATCCACTTCAGGTTTGCGTCTGTTGTTGCTCTTAGCTCGTATCATCAAGAGTCGGTGTGTTCACTGTTTTTGGATTGTGTAAAAAAAAAAAAAAAAGTAAATATTTGTGTTTATAGAGGCTGTACAATCACCAGCCTGTCAGGAAACCGAGTCCACACAGACTCCATACTTCTAATACTGAGTAACAGGTTCTGTGTCGTTTGACACTTAATAAAACTCTTCATAAATATAAGGTGTGTAACTGTATTTATTCTTTTACCTCCATGCCACCGTGGCCCAATTTTGCTCAAATAAAGAGGTAATAATTTCTGCTAAAAGCTTTATTTGCTTTATTTGCAAACATCTAAATTAGCTGTATATAAGCGGCAATACATGGAGGTATTGAAGATGTTTTGGATTTTGCATGTGTTTTGGGATTCACATGTTTTGGATTTTGCATGTGTTTTGGGATTTTGCATGTGTTTATGGATTTTGCATGTGTTTTGGGATTTTGCATGTGTTTATGGATTTTGCATGTGTTTATGGATTTTGCATGTGTTTTCAGATTCACATGTGTTGTGGATTTTGCATGTGTTTTGGGATTCACATGTTTTGGATTTTGCATGTGTTTTGGGATTTTGCATGTGTTTATGGATTTTGCATGTGTTTTGGGATTTTGCATGTGTTTATGGATTTTGCATGTGTTTTGGGATTCACATGTTTTGGACTTTGCATGTGTTTATGGATTTTGCATGTGTTTTGGATTTTGCATGTGTTTATGGATTTTGCATGTGTTTTGGGATTTTGCATGTGTTTATGGATTTTGCATGTGTTTTGGGATTCACATGTGTTGTGGATTTTGCATGTGTTTTGGGATTCACATGTTTTGGATTTTGCATGTGTTTTGGGATTTTGCATGTGTTTTGGGATTTTGCATGTGTTTATGGATTTTGCATGTGTTTATGGATTTTGCATGTGTTTTCAGATTCACATGTGTTGTGGATTTTGCATGTGTTTTGGGATTCACATGTTTTGGATTTTGCATGTGTTTTGGGATTTTGCATGTGTTTATGGATTTTGCATGTGTTTTGGGATTTTGCATGTGTTTATGGATTTTGCATGTGTTTTGGGATTCACATGTTTTGGACTTTGCATGTGTTTATGGATTTTGCATGTGTTTTGGATTTTGCATGTGTTTATGGATTTTGCATGTGTTTTGGGATTTTGCATGTGTTTATGGATTTTGCATGTGTTTTGGGATTCACATGTTTTGGATTTTGCATGTGTTTTGGGATTTTGCATGTGTTTATGGATTTTGCATGTGTTTTGGGATTTTGCATGTGTTTATGGATTTTGCATGTGTTTTGGGATTCACGTGTTTTGGATTTTGTATGTGTTTATGGATTTTGCATGTGTTTATGGATTTTGCATGTGTTTTGGGATTCACATGTTTTGGACTTTGCATGTGTTTATGGATTTTGCATGTGTTTTGGATTTTGCATGTGTTTATGGATTTTGCATGTGTTTTGGGATTTTGCATGTGTTTATGGATTTTGCATGTGTTTTGGGATTCACATGTTTTGGATTTTGCATGTGTTTTGGGATTTTGCATGTGTTTATGGATTTTGCATGTGTTTTGGGATTCACATGTTTATGGATTTTGCATGTGTTTATGGATTTTGCATGTGTTTTGGATTTTGCATGTGTTTATGGATTTTGCATGTGTTTTGGGATTTTGCATGTGTTTTGGGATTTTGCATGTGTTTATGGATTTTGCATGTGTTTTGGGATTCACATGTTTTGGATTTTGCATGTGTTTATGGATTTTGTATGTGTTTATGGATTTTGCATGTGCTTATGGATTTTGCATGTGTTTATGGATTTTGCATGTGTTTATGGATTTTGCATGTGTTTTGGGATTCACATGTTTTGGACTTTGCATGTGTTTATGGATTTTGCATGTGTTTTGGATTTTGCATGTGTTTTGGATTTTGCATGTGTTTATGGATTTTGCATGTGTTTTGGGATTTTGCATGTGTTTATGGATTTTGCATGTGTTTTGGGATTCACATGTTTTGGATTTTGCATGTGTTTATGGATTTTGTATGTGTTTATGGATTTTGCATGTGCTTATGGATTTTGCATGTGTTTATGGATTTTGCATGTGTTTATGGATTTTGCATGTGTTTTGGGATTCACATGTTTTGGACTTTGCATGTGTTTATGGATTTTGCATGTGTTTTGGATTTTGCATGTGTTTATGGATTTTGCATGTGTTTTGGATTTTGCATGTGTTTTCAGATTCACATGTGTTTTGGATTTTGCATGTGTTTTGGGATTGACATGTTTTGCATTTTGCATGTGTTTATGGATTTTGCATGTGTTTATGGATTTTGCATGTGTTTTGGGATTCACATGTTTTGGATTTTGCATGTGTTTTGGGATTTTGCATGTGTTTATGGATTTTGCGTGTGTTTTCAGATTCACATGTGTTTTGGGATTGACATGTTTTGCATTTTGCATGTGTTTATTGATTTTGCATGTGTTTATGGATTTTGCATGTGTTTTGGGATTCACATGTTTTGGATTTTGCATGTGTTTATGGATTTTGCATGTGTTTTGGGATTCACATGTTTTGGATTTTGCATGTGTTTATGGATTTTGCATGTGTTTTGGGATTCACATGTTTTGGATTTTGCATGTGTTTATGGATTTTGCATGTGTTTTGGGATTCACGTGTTTTGGATTTTGTATGTGTTTATGGATTTTGCATGTGTTTATGGATTTTGCATGTGTTTTGGGATTCACATGTTTTGGATTTTGCATGTGTTTTGGATTTTGTATGTGTTTATGGATTTTGCATGTGTTTTGGATTTTGCATGTGTTTATGGATTTTGCATGTGTTTTGGGATTTTGCATGTGTTTATGGATTTTGCATGTGTTTTGGGATTCACATGTTTTGGATTTTGCATGTGTTTATGGATTTTGTATGTGTTTATGGATTTTGCACGTGCTTATGGATTTTGCATGTGTTTATGGATTTTGCATGTGTTTATGGATTTTGCATGTGTTTTGGGATTCACATGTTTTGGACTTTGCATGTGTTCATGGATTTTGCATGTGTTTTGGATTTTGCATGTGTTTTGGATTTTGCATGTGTTTATGGATTTTGCATGTGTTTTGGGATTTTGCATGTGTTTATGGATTTTGCATGTGTTTTGGGATTCACATGTTTTGGATTTTGCATGTGTTTATGGATTTTGTATGTGTTTATGGATTTTGCATGTGCTTATGGATTTTGCATGTGTTTATGGATTTTGCATGTGTTTATGGATTTTGCATGTGTTTTGGGATTCACATGTTTTGGACTTCGCATGTGTTTATGGATTTTGCATGTGTTTTGGATTTTGCATGTGTTTATGGATTTTGCATGTGTTTATGGATTTTGCATGTGTTTTGGATTTTGCATGTGTTTTCGGATTCACATGTGTTTTGGATTTTGCATGTGTTTTGGGATTGACATGTTTTGCATTTCGCATGTGTTCATGGATTTTGCATGTGTTTATGGATTTTGCATGTGTTTTGGGATTCACATGTTTTGGATTTTGCATGTGTTTTGGGATTTTGCATGTGTTTATGGATTTTGCATGTGTTTTGGATTTTGCGTGTGTTTTCAGATTCACATGTGTTTTGGGATTGACATGTTTTGCATTTTGCATGTGTTTATGGATTTTGCATGTGTTTTGGGATTCACATGTTTTGGATTTTGCATGTGTTTATGGATTTTGCATGTGTTTTGGGATTCACATGTTTTGGATTTTGCATGTGTTTATGGATTTTGCATGTGTTTTGGGATTCACGTGTTTTGGATTTTGTATGTGTTTATGGATTTTGCATGTGTTTATGGATTTTGCATGTGTTTGGTATTCACATGTTTTGGATTTTGTATGTGTTTATGGATTTTGCATGTGTTTTGGATTTTGCATGTGTTTATGGATTTTGCATGTGTTTTGGATTTTGCATGTGTTTTCAGATTCACATGTGTTTTGGATTTTGCATGTGTTTTGGGATTGACATGTTTTGCATTTTGCATGTGTTTATGGATTTTGCATGTGCTTATGGATTTTGCATGTGTTTATGGATTTTGCATGTGTTTATGGATTTTGCATGTGTTTTGGGATTGACATGTTTTGCATTTTGCATGTGTTTATGGATTTTGCATGTGTTTATGGATTTTGCATGTGTTTTGGGATTCACATGTTTTGGACTTTGCATGTGTTTATGGATTTTGCATGTGTTTTGGATTTTGCATGTGTTTTGGATTTTGCATGTGTTTTGGATTTTGCATGTGTTTTCAGATTTACATGTGTTTTGGATTTTGCATGTATTTTGGGATTCACATGTTTTGGATTTTGCATGTGTTTATGGATTTTGCAGGTGTTTATGGATTTTGCATGTGTTTTGGGATTCACATGTTTTGGATTTTGCATGTGTTTATGGATTTTGCATGTGTTTTGGGATTCACATGTTTTGGATTTTGCATGTGTTTATGGATTTTGCATGCGTTTTGGGATTCACATGTTTTGATTTTGCATGTGTTTTGGATTTTGCATGTGTTTTGGTATTCACATATTTTGGATTTTGCATGTGTTTTCAGATTCACATGTGTTTTGGATTTTGCATGTGTTTTGGGATTCACATGTTTTGGATTTTGCATGTGTTTATGGATTTTGCATGTGTTTTGGGATTCACATGTTTTGGTATTCAAATATTTTGGATTTTGCATGTGTTTTGGTATTCACATATTTTGGATTTTGCATGTGTTTTCAGATTCACATGTGTTTTGGGATTTGTACGTGCTTTGTCTTTGGGAACCACCGTGGGTGAAGGCTGTTCACAAACTGCAGCGCTTGCTTGCTTTCTGCTGTTGTTTTCACTGAATCCTGGACAATACAAACGTTTTAGGTGTGTCAATACTGAGAACACGGTGAGCTGGCTGCTCTGCTCCATTGAATCATAAACATTTTAAAAGCATAATCTGCTAATATGTTAGTGCTTTTTTCTCTGAAACAATTATGTTACTGAATGATATTTAAAAAGTGATCAGGATATGGATTGCATTAAGAATTCATCCTAAGGAGCGCCATTAGACTCCAAACAGAAAACCAAGAGAAAAAGTGACTGTTGACTGATTCTGCTATAAGTCATTATAAAAGAAACATATGCTGATGTTGGATGGCAGCAGCTCACTGTATCATCAAAAGGGTTGCAAAGCAAACATGACTAAGGCTTTGGATGATTGAAAGGAAAAAGAAACAGAAGTTTGGGGTTAAATGGGTGGGCGGCGGGGGCGTCCCATGGTGGAAGCTGTTTTCTCTCCACACACTGGGCACCGAAGACACCTCTTCTATGCGCCAGTGTGACGTTAGCTCACCGAGAAGCGTTTATTTTTGCTGCATCGTGTGCGGCACAGTGCATGTCTCTTTCATCTAGATTGCTGTTGAGGTCTGGACACGGATCTCCAGCTTAAGAGCAGGCTCTGACAGGCTGTGGAGTGTTTGTTTGATGATCGACTCACGTGTTTGCAGATCAACGATGGATTTGCAAAAACAACAGAGCAAATGTCAGAGAGATTCAACAAACAGTCCGGCAGTGATAGAGAAAGCAGAGCTGTTTGATATTTGAGCCTTTAAAAGGTTGTCTTTCCTCAGCTTTTAAAATGAGCTAATGAGGCCAAACCACCATCCAAAACTCATAGAAGCTCTTAGAATGTAATAGCACAACTGGAAAACAGAGCTCCAATGAGATGACACATCTACGGTTAAAATCAAAGGCATCAGTTAGGCCCAGATGGCATGCTTGGAGTTCTTTCCACTATAGAACCACATCAGGACAGTAAATGGTATTCTGGTTGGAGATCCTGCAGAGAGACTGTGGTGTCTCATTATTCTCTACATCTGTATTTACAGGGTCCATAAATAATCAGAGTAATAGTTTTGGTCAGGGTCAAAATCAGACCAGATCATTTGTGTCACTGACCTCTTAAAGGAAGAGAACATCAGATGATATTTCCAGGTCATGTTATGGCTCTATTTTATTTAAAGTAAGACCCACACTCTGCATGCTTGTATTTTCTACAGGTTAGAATATTGAAATTATGCCTCTACAGATGTCCAGAAAAAATTATCAGGTAGCTGTAGCTTATCAAAATGTTGCTGCCAGGGTCCTGACCAACACACGATCTTGACTCTTAGCTCGAATGATTGTTGTTGGGAACACTTCACGTTCACGCTGCTTCCACTCCCTCAGTCGCCTGCAGAGCCAAAGTTAAACAAAATTGATAGAAGCTAGTTTAAGGATCTCTTAATTTCACTTTTTTTTCTGACAGGAAGTAAAAGTAAACTTTTGCAGAGGCCTAGTCAAAGCCACGACTTGGATGTGAGGACTTTCAATCTCAAAGACTGAGAGCTCATGACCAACTGTAAATCGAAGACAAACCAATGGAAATGAATCATTATTTAAAGAGTTGGATTGCTGTAAAGCCAATGAAGATTTCCCCCACGAATATTGGAAAGAGTATATATTATTTAGCATTTGGTCTAATTATATGTAAATAAAAACAGATCTAAACAGATCTTTTTTTTAATTGAAATATCTTTTTCATTTTTTTTATCCTTTGGCAAATGTCATAAACAAATTTTTGGGTTGATTGAAAATATAATTTTTTTTAAAAATTGAAATCTGCCAGAACTAATAATTATTTTGTTCTTAAATGTAAATGATGGATGTCATGTTTTGGATCGGGACGGGACCAAAGTGCAGACAGGAGAATGGAAGTATTATTGTGAAAATGTAATAAAAATAAACAAAACACTAAACACTTCAAAAACCTCTCGAGAGGGAAAAACAGGTATAGAGGAGCACAAGGGTACATGAGGGGAGAATCCGACGATAAGAATGAGGAGCAAACGGGTAAATATAGAGTAGATCTAATCAAGGAGATGAGAGAAGATGAGGAAGGACCACCTGGAGGGAATTAACAGAGGGACAAATGAGACTGACACAAGGAGAAGAACACGAAAGAGAAAAACAACTAGAACTATATAAAGGGAAAAAAACTGGATGCAGGGAAGAAACTAAAAACCTATATGAACAGATACACAGAAGGATCTACATAACTATTCTAAACAACAGAAAACAACAAAAAACTAGGAAGGCGAAGCACAACCTGAGAATACGAGAATAAACTAAGAACAGAAGACAGAATGAATAAAAGAGCGTTTTCTAAACTAAATACCAAAACCAAAAGGAAATAATCCAACACAAACCAAAACAACCCTGCACTGTGAGAACAGAAGGTAAACCAACGAGTGAAGCTGATGAACTTAGCCTCTCTTAGAAACGAGACTTACTGGCAGTAATTTGAATATTTAAATGAGAAAAGGTTAAAGGAAAAGTGCCATTTTATAGTCTGTGAAATGTCCTTTTAAACATGAGACTGTATTTGTAGACCCTTTAATTTTTCACTCAGTACCCCTTCTTCAGTTTACATTTGTACAAAAATACTTCTGGAGTCAGAAACACAGTAGAAGTACTTTTGCAACCTCAGCTGACCTTTTGAGATGCGTCTTTGGGCTCCCTTTCCCTCAGCAGGTTAAGAGGTAAAAGGAGCGTCATCATCTTCTACTTTGCCTAATTACAGCCCAGACAAGCGTTAAGCCGCCACAGCAGTTCCAGCAGTCCTGATGGGAGAAGCGTGGCAGCAGTTCAAAGTCCTGTTATGGAAATCTTTATTATTTAATACATCGATTAACATTAACAACTGAGGCAGAACTGTTTCAACAGTTCCATTATTATTTGATATCTCTCCATAGAGCGATGATGGCCGCTATAATGAAAAGTGGATCTCTATTTCAACCTTGAAGGGGCTGGGCAGAGTGCCAGTAATGAAGACGTATTAAAGCTTAATGTAGCTTAATGTAGCAGGTGTCATATATATAATGTACAGAAGCTCTTTCTAAAGCATTATATTCATCGCTACTACCTTAAAAGCCACTAAATCTTCTGGGCTAAGTTAGTCTGGCTATGATTCTCTTCAAATTAATCAATAGAAAAATTGTTAACACACCTTAACTGGGATCCATTAGGGTGTCCCGGGGTAATAAATGTTCCTGCGAAGCTCAGAAGGAGGAGGGCAAACTGCCTGCTGCACTCAGGTTAATGGGCAAAGTTGAGAGAAGTGACCACTAAATCTGCAAGGACACCACATTCACACTGGCTGAGCCTTTATCGCTGGCAAATGACCATCTCTAAGAGCCCAGGGCTGATCAATTGTCTCAGTAAGAGAGCAGCAGTGCTCAGAGTCAGCATCAAGTGTGATTCATGTAACCTCACTTTAAATCCTCCCAGTGATGCTGTGTAAAGTTTCAGGGTTGGACAGAAGCAAACTCCATCTGCCTCTGTGGACCGAGTAAACCTGCAGCAAAGCTCAGTTCTCTCCAACCTTCTGCAGGAGGAGCTTCCTGTCCCTGCTGAGCCCCACCATGGTTTACATGCTTCACCTGCCAGCTGATTGTCAGCCATGTAGCTCATTCATTTGTTGTTGTCAAAAGGCTGTTTCAAAAGACAATGAGCCTTTTGGTCATTCATAAGTGGTCAGCCTGTGGCATAAATGTGCCGCAATCAGGTGTTTTTTACAAAAGATTACACGAGAGCAGGGTTGAGTATAAACCTTGAAACAGAAGAGTCTGTGTTAACAAGACAAAATAGTTGGACATAACTTGTTTTTATCAGCGATGGACTGGCGACCTGTCCAGGGTGTACCCCGCCTCTCGCCCCATGAATGCTGGAGATAGGCACCAGCCCCCCCGCAACCCTGAGTAGGATGGACACACAGATAAAGGATGGATGGAACTTGTTTTATCACAATTGAAGCCCCACTCTGCGAGTCCTTTTACGAACCGTTCCAAAAGGTGGCTGTCCTTCACAGTCCCCATGAACTGTCTGCTGATCCGGTCTTCAGCTCTAAAGGCCAGAAGCTCCTGTACTGCTGCATCACTCCAGTTTACCATTTCAGCTGATATCGTTTACAAATGCTGATGAACTCCCCATGGTTACTTACATTTTAAATACTGTTGCCGTCCAGGGCTCAGCGCACATTCCACACATCATCATGACATCACCCTCTGTTGCACCAAGGCGTGATCTTCACGCCACGCCACAATCATAAGACACACCGTGCCGGTAATATTACCCTAATGTGTCACCACGGTGTGTCTTATGAAAACGCCTAATAAGAAACTTGTGAATTTTGTGAAAATCCAATGCAGTAACTATATTATTTGAGATAGTAAAAATCTAATGGTCAACAACAAACCAAATAATTCTCACATGCAAAGAAGTCAAAACAAATTAAACTGGTTTTTCCCAGTTTAATTTGTTTTGAGCCTTTGTTGGTAATGACAGCTTGAAGACATCTCCTGTATGAAGGAACTAGGCACACAGATCGGTCAGCTTTGATCGTAGCCCACAAACCTTCTTCAAATCTTCAAGGTTCTGTGAGCTTCTTCTGGGCACTCTGACCAGGTCATACTAGCAGCTTCCATGTCTGGGTTTTTGGGATCATTGGCTAGCTGAAAAATCCGCCCTAATTTTCATCTTTAGATTCTTGTCTAAGACCGCCCTTCATTCTTTTTGTCATTCCTTTTTATGATATACTGAAAGACAGTCATGTGCCATGAAGCTCCCTCCTCCAAACCTCACTGCTTGTATGGTGTTTTTAGAGGATGTGCAGTGTGATGTTACATGATGTAATTGTGGCATGTCCAGTGTTGGTCATCTGACCACACTATATTCTTCCACTATTTCCTTAGCCAGTCCTAATGTTCTGCAGTGTTCTGAAATGATTTCCAACATGGTTTTTCTTCTGCACTGGAGTCTTTTTTGGTGAGTATTCACAGAAATCAATGCGGACATTACATGTCCACATTGATTTGTAATGTAAATGTAATCCACTTGTAATATAAGTGTGGATTACACTTTGCTTTCATAAAAAAAAAAACAAGCAAAAAAAAGCTTCATGGTAATTCCAGGTAGGGCTGAGCCATATGAACAATATATTTGATGTACTGTAAACTCCATTTCTCCTATTGCCCCTGAACCCATCCCTCACAAACCTCCCCAGTCCATGCATGCAGGTTGTTTACTACACTCTAAGAAAAAACAACTGTAAAATTACAGTAAAATACTGGCAGCTACAGACGGAAGCATTTTACTGTAATTTTATAGTATCTGTACTATGGAAAACACTTTAAAGGTAGCTCACTGTTAAAGTAAATACAGTACACATACTGTAAAAATGGTAAAATACTGGTAAATGCAGCTGCCTGTATTTTAATGTTAATTTACACTTTCAACACTGGGCTCCAGTTTGGATGCTAATGCTAGCATGAATTTGTGGCTAAGATGAAAGAAGAAATGTAGTACTACATGACATTGGTATTAAACATTCTTCAGTTTCCAATCAGTAAAAATCAATATTCAAATTCCCACCATAAACCTCTATAACCTGACTATGGCCCAATGTGTGTTTCACTAAGTCATGTATCATAAACAGTATGACAAACGATATAACAGCACAGTGTCTGGTCTAAATGGACTTTATACTATGCAAAACTACAATTGAAATTCTCAAGAGTGATCATCCTTACCCTTTAGGTGCTTTGAAATCTGAGGATGAATCCAGATTGTCAAAATTTCAAATGTCTCGAAAAATTGCACCCATAAAGAAATACTGTATAATACTGTTATTTTGTTGTAGTTTTCCAGCAGTCACCATTCAACTGAAAAAAACATCAGATTTAACATTATTCTACTGTTATTTGGAATAACTGGTATGTTATTGCTAAACTTCTGTACATTTACAGAAGTTTCTAAGAGTGTAGGTGAGGTAAGGTGACGTCACTTTCACACATGTAAAGAGAATATTAATGTTGGGTCCAATACCTTGTGAAAGTTAATTACTCATGCCGTAGAACGTTGAAACGTTGAAACTTCGTGCAGAAAAAACCTCCACTGGACTCCGTTGTAAAATGATAAGAGAAAATGACCGTTTATTCAGGTCCCACAGGTAAATCTTCTTACAGGCGTAACAAAATAGAAGCTTCTTAAATAAAAACTAAAGCTGTCTGCTATTTCCAAGACAATTGAACGTTAATTGGCTACGGTAAGAAAACTATATTGCTCAGAAGGTAGTTTGCAGCTGACTCCCATCCTTTCCAATCAGTTCTGAGCTTCGACGTCGTTGCGTAAAGTTCCAGAGCAAATCTGTTAAATGGGCAGTAGCCCTCAAGTCAACCTGAACACAGAGCTACAGAAATAGTTCTCTTTGTTTCCAAATCACAAAATAAACAGTACTTATAATTCAATTAAATGAATAATCAATACTGTTAACCTCAATAACATTTTTAAACATAACTCAGCAAAAATAGCCTTTTAAATTCAGTTATGTTTTACCACTACTATCAACAAACCATAAATGCATTGTTTTGGCTCCTACAATTAAAGAGTTATCAGATTTTAACTGTCAAATGTGGGATTAATAGATGGACAACTTGTTTGTAAAGGAAAAGAACTCTAGGGATGTTAGTGTTGAATCAACCTACAGAGGATATTTAAGATCATAACTATTAAAACTTCTCGGGCATATGGGCAGCTGATAAACTGAGTACTATCACTCCTTGGTCAAAGGGTGAGTAAGGGCGGTCGCTGTTGTCAGTAAGATGGGTTTTATTCTGATCTGGTTGCTGCTGCTTTTTTAGCCGATCATGGAATTCATTCAAAACAGTCGTCATATTAATTTTACAGCCTAAATACTTATTTAGATTCATAAGGTAACATAGGATCTTGTCGGTCATCTTCATCAGTATTTCTAGAGTACTGCTTTCTGGAACAAAACTTTATGTGTGGTAATAGGCTGCTATTCTCATCCCTTCTCTGTGAACAGTATTCGGTGTCGGTGTGGTCTGATTATTGGTCAGAGGGATTTCTTTTTGTCTCAGGTCATGAGTTACGTCTTATTTTGGAGATGTTAGACAGTCTAAGAGTTTTTCTTAAGTTGCCAAGCCAAACTGCCGCTTTGTTTTGAAAGTGAACTGGAGAATCAGCAGCATAATCTGATGCTTTTGACCAAATGTTGGAAGGAGGTTCAGTATCTGACTTACTGATTTCAGCTGCATTCAAGAGTTAAACATTTCTATTACAATGAAGAATGAATTTTAATGACGTATTGTGTATTGCGCTGCAGCCAAACTATATTGTCATGTTGATTTTAAGCCTTATTGCCCAGTCCCAACTCCTGCTCTGACTGAAACTGTCTGTAAGTGTCCCATGGTTTCTGGACAACTCGGCTGATCGTCGTCTGTCAGAAACATTATGAGGAGCATTTGGTCATGGCTGATTTATGATTAACTAATGTTCTTTCCATTTTCAGATTATGAGGCCCAGTGGTGCTCACTGGAGAATTCAGAAGTTTAGAAGAATGTCTGCAACCCAAAGTCAGCAACAATAATAAGGTTGTGAAGGAATGCATTTTAAATACTCAGTACGTTTACATACAGTAAGAGAAAGCTGAATTATTGCCTTACAGTGCATTCACACCAAAGCGTCAAAAACGCGCCGCACGCCAAAGTTTGATGCTTGAACATTCGCAGCTCGACGCGTCAAAATGTACCACTTTGACGCACGTCAAGCCAGAAATACACAACTTGTGGGAGGAGCTAGTGCCAGAGAGTGTTTTTGCAAGATGGCAGCTGTCGATCTAGTGTTGGAAGAGAGAGTCTCCATTCTCTATTCACTGTGGAGAGTACCCTGCACAGGTTCGCAGGGTCAGTCAAAAGTGAAATGAACTTTGCAGGTTGCCCTATGTCCTCACTTTTATTCCTCCAAGCGAGGTCCTTTTTATTCCCGTCTCTGTAGAGAAAGCAACTGGTGTCGTACAGCTCGGGGTGATTAGCCACGGCCGTTATCAGTATTTCCTCCATGTTGAATGAAAAATTTTGCCGGACCTGACCCTGTGAACTGGCTCGCAGCATCACGTGACACCACGTCACCAGGCTCCTGATTGATTGACGCGGCGTGAATTGACGCCAAAGCTCAGATTTTTCAACTTCAGCGGCAGATGCAAAAACGCTCGCGAAGCACGAATGCACAAAATGCACCACATAAAATGACGCGCATATTTTCTGACGCGCGTCAAACGCTTCATTCGCGCAAATTTGACGCGAGAATTAGGCAGGAATGCGTTTTCGCGACATAAAAACCTTGACGGGCATCAGCGCTCTTCTGCATTGACTTTACATGTAAACCTGACGCCCTTGACGCTTCAAACGCGTTCGGTGTGAACGCACCGTTAGTCTGGCTAGAATTGAACGGAACTGGACTTCTCTTAATCAAACCAATGCACCCAGATAATACGAATAAAATGTTTTATTTCTCTGCATGTAAACTCCAGCCGACCTATTCACAGGAAAGTGAGGAGACCGCGGACGCGGGAGTAACAACACAACAACACTGCAGCAACAACGAGTGTAACTCAATCAAACAGTAGGCTACTAAAATGTTCTGTGCTGCAGCATTGTCGTCGATCATTTCTTCACTCATTGTTCATATCCTGATCAGTGTTGCCAACTGTCTCCGACAGAAAGTAGCGAAAGTTGCCCCAGAAAGTCGCTAGATGTCGCCAGATGACGTCATACGCTAATTTGCATAATGATGATGTCATCACGTGATGACGATTGAAACAAAGGAGGAAATTATATTTAGATTAGGATTTGATCATACAGGTTAAATAATACATTATTTAAACATTATTTAAATAATACATTATTTAAACAGGGGAAACATGCTACAGGGAAATGTGACTTCTGTCTTCAAGAAGAGACTGTGGAACATGTTCTATTATTTTGCCTGAAGTAAACTGTTGAGAAAACTGGTAGCCTACAAAATTGACAAGATATCAAATTGCAACTGGACATCAAAGACCTTTAAAAAAAATTAAAGTTCTGAAACATACATTTGCTGAGATCTCAAGAAGATGAACTTAATAGAGAGAGTATAGATGTTGTTTGTTTGTTTTTTAGTACTTTGTAAAAATAAGTAGGGCATATTTAGCATGCATCAAATGTTTCTTGCCAACCGCCATTAAACAGAAGTTTATTGCTTATGATGTTTTCAGTGGGTTTTTTTTTTTGTCATAAGTTTTAAATGTCCTACGTTTTAAATGTCCTAACTCACCATACATTTCGAACGTTCCTTAAATGCACCACAGGTGTGAGATGCAGTAGTACAGACAAGCTTCTGCCTTAATTCCAGTTGAAAGATCTGTTTTATATACATGCAGACTTATTTTTTACTTTTGAATTTACATTAACTATCAAACAACTTCGTTTGTCAGTGGATGAAATGAACCGAAAAAGGTGTGTGATTGGTCAGTGGACATAGTTTGATCATGCTGCGTACACATGCGCAGATCATGCCCTTTCTGAGCGTCTTGAAGGAGCAAGCTGGGTCTCTAAAATGCAGGAAATATCAGCGACAAAGTTTCACAGAAAGTAGCTAAGGGTGGGCAGAAATGTCGCTAGATTTGTCGCTAGGCGCTTTTTGGAAAAAAAAGTCGTTAAAGGGGTCTGAAAAGTCATTAGGAAAAGCGACAAAGTCGCTAAGTTGGCAACACTGATCCTGATTTTACTCCGTCTGATTCACCGCTGTCAGCATTTGTTTACTATGGGGATAAGCAGTCTCCTCCCCTTCCTGTCGGCCCATGGGTTCCCTGTCTGAAAAAAATTAATGAAAGTCAACAGAGAGAAAAAAGTTATTTTCTGGTCCACTTTGCCTCATGCCCTGAATCACACATATGCTGTTCCTCAATTTAAATGATAACTAATGATGTGCATTTCAAGTGTGTTTGTCATGTGATTTGTGATTTACTGTATTTGCTTGTAAAAATTTGGGATTAAAATGACTACAAATCAGAAGTTGCATATATAACATCACGATAGCTAACATTAGCTAGCAGTTGAAGTGGTCCCAGATTAGAGTTCGTCCTTCATGCTGCCTCTCACTGACCGACTGTTTCTCCCTTTCACATTCCACATGGACAGATTTATACAGGTTTTCTCCACGTTTAATGCTCCTTCCTTCATCCTGGAGGAAGGATGGAAAGCTCACTAAACTTTTTTTCTTCTTCAGTTGTAGTCCAAAACGTGTTTTCACACAAAACCTAAAGTAAGTTCTGCCACCTGCGCTTTATCAGCATCAAAATGTGTCTTTAAAATTCACAGACATCATATAATAAATACCCCTCCCTGGGCTGCCACCTTATCGTGGTGGAGGGGTTTGAGTGTCCCAATGATCCTAGGAGCTATGTTGTCGGGGGCTTTTGCTCCTGGTAGGGTCACCCATGGCAATTTGGTTCTAGGTGAGGGATCAGACAAAGTGCAGCCCAAAAGACCCCTATGATGAACAAAACAGATGGACTCAGTGTTCCCTCGCCCGGACACCCCGGGGCCCCCCTCTAGAGCCAGGCCTGGAGATGGGGCACGTTGGCGAGCGCCTGGTGGCCGGGCCTTTACCCATGGGGCCCGGTCGGGCTTAGCCCGAAGAGGTAACATGGGCCCCCCTTCCCATGAGCTCACCACCTGTGGGAGGGGCCATAGGGGTCGGGTGCTGTGTAGGATGGGCGGCGGCCAAAGGCGGGGACCTTGGCGGTCCGATCTTTGGCTGCAGAAGCTGGCTCTCGGGACGTGGAACGTCACCTCTATGGTGGGGAAGGAGCCGGAGCTGGTGTGCGAGGTTGAGAGGTTCCGACTGGACATCGTCGGACTCACCTCGGCGCACGGCTCTGGCTCTGGAACCCGTCTCCTCGAGAGGGGTTGGACTCTCTTCCACTCTGGAGTTGGCCCTGCTGAGAGGTTGCCGAGCTGGGGTTGGCATACTTGTTGCCCCCCATCTCTGCGCCTGTACGTTGGGGTTTGCCCCGGTGAACGAGAGGGTAGCCTCCCTCCGCCTTCAGGTGGGGGACGGGTCCTGACTGTTGTTTGTGCTTACGCGCCAAACAGCAGATTAGATTACCCACCCTTCTTGGAGTCTTTGGAGGAGGTGCTGGAGAGTGCTCCTCCTGGGGACTCCCTTGTTCTGCTGGGGGACTTCAACGCTCACGTGGGCAATGACAGTGAGACCTGGAGGGGTGTGGTTGGGCGGAATGGCCCCCCCGATCTGAACCCGAGTGGTGTCTTGTTATTGGACTTCTGTGCTCGTCATGGATTGTCCATGACAAACACCATGTTCAAGCATAAAGGTGTCCATATGTGCACATGGCACCAGGACACCTTAGGCCGCAGCTCAATGATCGACTTGGTTGTCGTCTCATCTGATCTGCGGCCGCATGTTTTGGACACTCGGGTGAAGAGAGGGGCTGAACTGTCCACTGACCACTACCTGGTGGTGAGTCGGCTCCGATGGTGGGGGAGGACGCCGGACAGACCTGGAAGGCCCAAACGTGTTGTGAGGGTCTTTTGGGTACGTCTGGCAGAGTCTCCTGTCAGAAGGAGCTTTAACTCACACCTCCGGCAGAACTTTGAACACGTCCCAGGGGAGGCGGGGGACATTGAGTCCGAGTGGACCATGTTCCGCGCCTCCATTGCCGAGGCGGCTGACCGGAGCTGTGGCCGCAAGGTGGTCGGTGCCTATCGCGGCGGCAACCCCCGAACCCGCTGGTGGACACCGGCGGTAAGGGATGCTGTCAGGCTGAAGAAGGAGTCCTACCGGGTCTTTTTGGCTTGTGGGACCCCTGAAGCAGCTGATAGGTACCGACAGGCCAAGCGGGATGCGGCTCGGATGGTTGCTGAGCCAAAATCTCGGGCGTGGGAGGAGTTTGGAGAGACCATGGAAAACGACTTCCGTACGGCTTTGAAGCGATTCTGGTCCACCATCCGGCGTCTCAGGGGGGGAACGCGGTCTGCCACCAACACTGTTTACAGTGGGGATGGTGTGCTGCTGACCTCGACGCGGGACGTTTTGGGTCGGTGGATGGAATACTTCGAAGACCTCCTCAATCCCACCTGCACGCCTTCCAATCTGGAAGCAGGGTTTGGGGACTTGGGGTCGGGCTCTCCAATCTCTGGTGCCGAGGTCACCGAGGTCGTTAAAAAGCTCCTCGGTGGCAAGGCTCCGGGGGTGGATGAGATTCGACCGGAGTTCCTCAAGGCTCTGGATGTTGTGGGGCTGTGTTGGTTAACGCGGCTCTGCAATATTGCGTGGACATCGGGGGCAGTTCCCTTGGATTGGCAGACCGGGGTGGTGGTCCCCCTGTTTAAAAAGGGGGACCACAGGGTGTGTTCCAACTACAGGGGGATCACACTTCTGAGCCTCCCTGGTAAGGTCTATTCAGGGGTTCTGGAGAGGAGGGTCCGACGGATAGTCAAACCTCGGATCCAGGAGGAACAATGCGGTTTTCGTCCTGGCCGTGGAACACTGGACCAGCTCTACACCCTCAGCAGGGTCCTGGAGGGTGCGTGGGAGTTCGCCCAACCGGTCTACATGTGTTTTGTGGACTTGGAGAAGGTGTTCGACCGTGTCCCTCGGGGGGCCCTGTGGGGGGTGCTCCGGGAGTATGGGGTACCGGGCCCCTTGATACGGGCTGTTAGGTCCCTGTACGACCTGTGCGAGAGTTTGGTTCGCATTGCCGGCAGTAAGTCGGGCTTGTTTCCAGTGAGAGTTGGACTCCGCCAAGGTTGCCCTTTGTCACCGATCCTGTTCCAACCTTTTATGGACAGGATCTCTAGGCGCAGCCAAGGCGTTGGGGGGAAAAGGGTGGGGTGCCTTCTCCGGGTCGGGGATGGGGTCCTTCCCCAAGTGGAGGAGTTTAAGTATCTGGGGGTCTTGTTCACGAATGAGGGAAAAATGGAGCGGGAGATCGATAGACGAATAGGTGGGGCATCTGCAGTTATGCGGGCGCTTTACCAGTCTGTCGTGGTGAAGAGAGAGCTGAGCCGAAAGGCGAAGCTCTCGATTTACCGGTCCATCTACGTTCCTACCCTCATCTATGGTCACGAACTCTGGGTGGTTACCGAAAGAACGAGATCACGGATACAAGCGTCTGGGCTCTCCCTTAGAGATAGGGTGAGAAGCTCAGTCATCCGGAGGGGGCTCAGAGTAGAGCCGCTGCTTCTCCACATCGAGAGGAGACAGTTGAGGTGGCTCGGGCATCTGGTCAGGATAGCTCCTGGACGCCTCCCTGGTGAGGTGTTTCAGGCACGTCTCACCGGGAGGAGGCCCAGGGGAAGGCCCAGGACACGCTGGAGGGACTATGTTTCTCGGCTGGCCTGGGAGTGCCTTGGGGTTCCTCCCGAGGAGCTGGAACAAGTGGCTGGGGAGAGGGAAGTCTGGGTCTCTTTGCTTAGGCTGCTGCCCCTGCGACCCGACCCCGGATAAGCGGAAGAAAATGGATGGATGGATGGATGGATCATATAATAAATCCATGGAACATTTCAAACGGGACCAGAAAATAACTTTTATCGCTCCATTGGCTCTCATTCTTTTTTTTTGACAGGAGGGGACCCATGGACCGGATGTAGATGGGCGGGACTTAGGCTCCCCGTCTGTGTGACTCTCTAATCCAACCTGAAGAATGCCAGTGCAAAGGCCGCTTGTCGCCACCTAGGGTCGCAGAGTTGACACAATTCATTCAGTAATTAGATTTTCTGAGTGACATGTAACCTGGGATATAGACTCCTATTCTGGTTAAGCTAGATTTAGATGTGTATGAATACTGACTGATTTCAGCAGCTTTCCTCCTAATTGCACCTTCTTTTCTTCACATGTTTAATAACTATTCAATATGCTATTCTACTTTCTGTTTCTTAGGGAGCTATAGTACTCAGTGATGATGAACTTGTCACTTTACGACACCTAGTTAACAATGTATACAACTATTTATGAGAAGAAACATTAGACACAAACTTTTAGGAGTCTTTAAAGAAGCAGGATAAGCTCTGTTTACCTTCTGAGCTAACCTAAAATAAATGAAGACTGCTACTCAGTAAAACATGCATTCACTTCTAACAGCTATTCACAGACAATATGTTAATACAAGTTTTATATTGCTTCAGGGTAGCTGTGAATTAATCACGAATAATCATGATAAATTAACATTCCTAAATATGACTGAAAAACTACAATTTTCTGTGTAAATATAGGAGAAAACCTGATGCTGTTGCTCTTTTTTAAAGGAAATACAGGAGAGATCCATGAAACTTTTGTTTTGACACCTCCACCCAAGCTCCACCTGGAGAACACCCAGGCATCCACACCTGACCAACCGCTCCCGAGTCAGAGGGCTCCCATAGAGCAAACACTGGAAGGAAGATTAAAATATAACAAATAAACAGTGGATAAATATGATCAGATTCAATAGTAAAACATGCAGAGCAATTAAACAGACTATAATCAATCATTATCAATGATCAACTTATAAGTTGTTTTGATCCAAAGGTTACGTACCATTTGTGGCTCTAAACAAGTTTCATTTTGCTATAGACTGAGGGGAAAATGACTCTTTGAGTTATAAAGTTTGCAGACTCTTGGTCTAAATCCTAAAATCACTCTGGCTAGCTGAATCTGGCGGGAGATGAAGAGTAGATGAAGAGGAAAGGTTAAAATGAAATGTTTTTTTCAAGCTACAGTTCTTCTAGATACTTCAGCTGTGATCAGTCTGACTGATGTTTATTGCACTTAAGATACTGACTGCTTATAGGTGCTCTCCACAACACCACTCTCAAACTCATGCAGCATCATGTACATGTTCATGCTTTACAGACTGTCCCCATCAAGTTTAATAATGCTTCTAAGACTTTCCGCTTCAACTTTTTGTGATGTTGCTTCATGTTTTGTGTTGAACTTTGAGTTGGAATTCTAAGATCTGAGCTGTGATGAATCATAAAATTCAGCTGATCTCTGCCCATGTAGTCTTCAACACGTCCCTCCACTAAACAGCTCAAACACTCGTCTAATGATGATGTATTAAAAGCCAGAATTTGCTGTGATGACACACACATGTCTGATTATGAATGGTGATGGAGGGACATCTGCATGTATGCTGGCTGCAGGGGCCATGTCATGTCCCCTGCTCTGTGTGCTGCATATTAAAAGCTTTATGGAAGCAATTAAATGTGTGCTTAATGGCCAGGAGTTGGCAGAATGATTGTACAATTGAATTAGCAGATATGATGGCCCACATTACAAGATGGAGTAAATGCAATTACCTCAGGCTTCCTCCTCCTCCTCCCGTCAGCTTTAGCTGCATGATGTGACTTAATTAGCTCTTGTCACATACACTCTCCTGCTGATCGGATTTGTAGAGAAGACCTGAAGCTGAGAGAGACCTTAATGTTGAAGCTTAGGGACTCATCTTTCTCTGTGATGCATTGAAGCTGACTCATTCCCATCACTAATAATGGTGGCATGAATATATCGGAGCAACAGAACACAACTCAGGGAAAAAGCTGCTTTAAACATTGAAGGTAAATATATCGTTGGCGGATCGTGCTCTTATTGGACAAAGATGGCTTGCTGTGGTAATGATTGCACTAGCAGACCGTCCAAGAAGTTTTGCTCCATTGTTTTCGATAAATAAAATTAAATTTCTGCTGTGCATTTAAGATAATGCTGCTTGGTCAAAAATGGTTTGAAATGATCACATTTGTGCTTTACCTTAAATATTGATTATTAAAACTTAATTTTAGTGAAAGAGTTGGACCAACAAGGCTTCATGCTTTTATTTGACAAAATGATTGAATCTGTTTAGAAGGCAGCGGGATAGCAGAGTCGCTCAACCGCGGTTTTCTGGCTAAACGCGCCCGCTAACCTCCGTTAGCTTCCATTAACCCCGGGTTAGCTCAGTTAGCTCCTAGTTATATCAGCTGGGTGTCAGTGATCCGCCCCCACCCTCATAGCCCCACTCTCAGCTCCACCTCTTTGCCATTTTTTGCATTTTCCAGGTGTGACGAGACGCGTGACACGGCCAAGATGGCGGTGGTGGGAACCAACCACTGGGCTTCAATTCAGCTCTCCAGAAACGGAGGCTCCATCCATCCATCTTATATACAGTCTATGGTCCAGACATACATCTAGCTGAGCAAGACTTGAAGACTGATGTTCACAGATTCTTCCCATTTAGTCTGACTGACCATGAGCTATACTGCAATGAAGAACGGTCAAAAATCTTGGTCTGTGTCAGGGGTCGCGTTACCTGACTATTTTTCATATTTGACCCCTTTTTTTTTAACAGTGACGGAAGAATTTGGACAGATTAGTATTCACACCTCTGACCACTTGGTGTGTACCTGCGTGGACATATCCAACTTTACACAGAGTTCAGGTAACTGAATCAGTCAAAATCATATTTTGACTGATTCATATTTGACCCCTTTTTTTTAAACAGTGACGGAAGAATTTGGACAGATTAGTATTCACACCTCTGACCACTTGGTGTGTACCTGCGTGGACATATCCAACTTTACACAGAGTTCAGGTAACTGAATCAGTCAAAATCATCTCAGATCTGAATACCCTACCCAATGCATCTCACTCTCTGGGATCTGACAGCATGTTGAAGAGTTATTATGGAGTCTTTGCATCGTGTCTGTGACCAGGTGCACTGCTCACAGACTGGTGCAACTTACCACTGATGCAGAAGGATTTCCTCCCACTGAAGCGATCTGAAAAGCCCTCGTTCAGAGTCTTGCTGACTGATCACTTCAGTTTGGAGAAATGTTCACTGATTTCAAAACTTTGGCTGAAGTGGCGCTCATAATTGCACTCTCCAGTGTGGCAAAAGAGCGCAGATGCAGCCACCTTTACGCACAAGCTGGAGCTAAGTTCAGCTCCATGCTGAGTGTTCAGGACACAGGAGGTGAAATGTTCATAATTAATACATGTAGCCTATTAATCTACTCGATGTGTGAGAGCACAATGTGGATTCTCTGTTCAGTTTGTCTGGATTGAATATTAATTCAAATTAATGATAAATTAAATACTACTGAATATTTCCTTACTATCATTTTAAAAATTGACGGGTAAAAATAAATTAAGACGGGGTTTTTTGAAACCCATCAGTCAAAATGACCCAGAACAAAAAACTTGTAGCGCGACCTCTGGTCACTATATATGTACAACGCTGGTAGAGACACCCCCAAAAAGACTTACTGCTGCATTTTCCTTTGTATTACTCTAGCACATAAAATCCTAGTAAAATACATTAAAGGATGTTGTTATAATACCACAAAATGTAAGACTTTACTTTTACAAGGTACCGTAGTGACACTGACAACTGTTCTTATGATTTTAGTAAATAATTCAAAAATTATCTACCAACATTACTATAAAGCCACGAATCCTTCTTCTGGGAAAGAACCTGTTTAAATGGAAACTGGTACATTATACAGATATAGTAAGAACTGTAATGTTGGATACATACAGGTGTAACTGTTTCAGTTATGAGAGATCATTATTGGAGTCAATGTCACATTTCTTGTGACTCTTACGTTTCCACAGTAATAAGTGTGTTGTAGCAGGGGCGTCATGGGTCTCCTTTAAATGTGCCAGAAGCCACCTGGGAGCTGTTGGTGCCACATTGAGACGTGATAAGCAGACACACTCTGTGAATAAGGAGAGGAGGGGGCAGGTCTGATAACATCCCATCGTATATAACCAGTAGACAAAGCCCACAGGAGACAGAGCATCAATACCCACACATGTACACCATCATTACTGTCCCCACACAAAGCCTGGTGTCAATAGCCGCTGTGTTATGGAGCCGTCTCACAAATTAAAATCTTGTATCAAACTGCATCTGATGGTAACAACTATTTAGTGGCCATATTTTACAGCCGAGCCAATAAAAAGTAATAACCGTTGTATTTAATGTATCTGTTTCTGCCAGCTGCCCAGCAGAAAGGGTCTTAATAGGAGCTGTCGATCACTGTCAGCACAGCGTGGTGCTCAACAAGAGGCCGGCTGTAATAAACATGTGGGGGGAGATAACAGCGGCCGCCTGCAGCACTCTCCTCTTAACTTCCTGTTTGTAACCTTCATCATTTGTCACAGTGACTGTTTAGAGTGTCACCCCTACCCCTTTACCTCTCTCTCTCTTTTGGCTTCCGCCATTATTCCTCATCAGACAAACAAGATTTAGGCTGACGCTGGTACATGATGTTTCAGCAAGAAGCAGCTGCATGGTGGGGTTTGATCAGTTTGATGTAAACAAGAAAGACTTCCCATGTGAACATTATAAATGTAAACATCAAAACTGATTCATCCAAGACACAAATAATACATTTAAATGTACACTAACACCAAATCTCCAATTTGTGTAGAATGATCACAGTAATAAACTCTAAATCAAATGACCCGAATTTGTTATATTAAATTGCTTCCAATAAAATAATTACCATCTTAAAGTTAAACATGACAGATGATCAGTCTTTAACTGACCCAAAAGCAATCTAAACCAAGATTGAATATTCTGTATTCATGAGTTTATGATTGCAGGTCCAGTGTGACCTGTGCAGTCAGTGGGCATATTTGGACTGTGCCACATATGATAAAGATTCTCACACAACCTATCGACGCAGAAAATGTTTGCAAGAATGATTAGTATTTGTAGATGTCTGGGTTAAGTGTTTCCTCAGTCTGATACAGTTTTATTCTTATTTTAAAAGGTGAGAAATATTCTTAGAATGAGTTATAGTGCATGAATGTGTTCTACCCATGTGTTTTATAAAGGTGAGATATTTTTGATATTTCCTTTAAGTGCATCTGTCTGTGCTACCTAGATTTCTTTGGCACCAGTGGCCTTTATTGAACAGTAATTTGACAGGAATGAAGAGAAAAGGGGATAACTTGCAGCAAATGGCCCAAGACCAGAAATCAAATCCAGAACAACTGCATCGAGGACTATAGCCTCTGCTCATGGTGGGCCTGCTATATCAACTGAGCCCTCCCTATGCTACCTATGTATTTTAATATTGTTGGATCTTCTAATAACTGCCTTTAGTGCATCAGTGTGCTACTAATGTATTTTTCCTAGAGTAGGAATATGTAACGAGGTAACAGATCATCAGAAGAAGCAGAGTGTCTGAGTGTGATCGTTAACCTTTCTGGCGTGTCCCTTGAGTCACAGTTGAGCTAACTAATGTTAGCAGGTGAATTCTGCTGTTGTGTAAACAGTAATGCCCCTACATGTTACCCTAAAATGACAACTTTTTTTAATAACGACTCACCTAACGCGTTACTATTTCCAAACCAGTAATCAGATCAAAGTTACTTATCCAAGTTACCAGTGTAACTATCCATGCCTTTTGCCTTTGTAAAGATTATATGAGTGGGATTACATATGTGACAAATTATGTTTTCAGCATGAGGATAACTCACGTGTGACACACAGCAGGCAGCCAGCAACACAAACATCTAACAACAAAGGAGGGAGGAGAGGGAGGAATGTTTTCTAGCTGGAAATATCGGCTCTATTTGGTGTTTCTGTTACCTAAAGATGACAATATTAAGGTTCATATTAGGGTTCATCAAGGTTCGTAAAAAAAGAACTCTGAAATCTGAAGGCCACCCCACTCCATTGTTTCACTCATTTCCAAATGTTTTGTGGTGTCTAGAACAGCAGTACGATGCGTCATTCCAAAGCACCAGGAGACAAATTAGGTAGCAAACAACCCTGGGCATGGTCATAAGTGAAAGATTTAAAAAACTTTGGAGAGAAAAATAATCAGAGATGTCATCAAAGATCCCGTGTCTCAGTTATGGGAGGTCTTCACCGTGGAGGACTTCTAGGTTCTCATTCAAAAAAACCTCAATTACTGAAACAACGGTACATCAATGTCTGATGTCTGCCATGAACATTTAAAACATGGTGAAGTCTGTTCTTTGGTCTGATGGGATTAAACTCACAGGGATGTGGCTTTCTTTTGGAGAAGGAAGTGAGAGGTCTTCAACCCTAAAAACACAGTAGTTCTCACTGGTAAACATGGTGGTGGGAGCATCATGTTGTTGGGCTGTTTTGATGCTTCAAGCACTGGGAACCTCATTCATGTTCATGGTATCATGAAAGAAAGAGAAGAATATTGGTATTTGGAAGAATAATTTAAAGAAATCAGCTGCAAGTCTCACTTTAAGCTGCTGCTGGGTCCCTCAGCAGGACCCAAAGCTTTCCTCCAAGTTGGGACATGAAAATAAGGATGGAGGCCACACTATTGACCAATAAATGCCAAGAGGGTGTATATATATATATATATATATATATATATATATATATATATATATATATATATATATATATATATGTGTATATATATATATGTATATGTATATATATATATATATATGTATATGTATATATATATATATGTATATGTATATATATATATATATATGTATATGTATATATATAAATATATATATATATATATATATAAATGTCCAACAAAAGCTGGGAAGCCAGATGAAGTGTCTTGCCCAAGGACACAGTGACTGAGACGGAACCAGCAACCCACCAAGTTACAGGACAAACCTACTCCCTGCCCAAGGAGAGGCCATACCAGGTGGTATTTTTTTTTTTTTTAAGTAAAAAACTTATCTCAGTATCAGACGCACTATTATTTATAGCTTGCATCCTCTTGTTGCCCCAAAAAGCCTTTTCATTCATGTGGATTTGTTAGTATGAACAGACTGAGTCTCTGCTTTGTTATTCTGTCATTCAACTTTCTTTATCTGTTTCTTTTACATAAAACAAGTGTTACTGGAAAACATGAGAATAATTCATCCCAGTTTTAAAAAATTAGAAAGGATAAGATGAAGTTTACACCTTCTTTCTTATCTGTTATCTTAAATATATGTCACAAAATAATCTCCTCGTCACATTCTTAATGCAGCACAACAAAGCTTTGAATGAAACCATTATTTATTTATTTTCCACCATTTATACATTCTTCAAAAAATTGGTGTCAGTAGGAGCAGATTGGCACAATAATTCAGGCCGAGAATTTGAAACGTAAAACACCAAGAGTGAGGTTGTGAGTTAGGTTGGGCGCTTACTGATGTAAGACTGTAAAATAATAAAACAAAGGCTACACATGCACTCACACACAGCTTTTTCTGTTTCTTTCTTCTAAAAAATATATGTTTCTGTTCTGCTGCAATAACTGGTACTCAAATCAAATAAACTGAAATTCAGTGCTGGCTGCAAATTCAACAGTGTAGCTGTAGATAAAATGAAAAAGGTTACACCAGGGCCACTGGAAGTCATTTTGAACAGGGGGTGCTGTGAAAAAATCGCTGGACAGAAACACCTGGAACATCTGGAGATGATAATGCAAAGGATTCTTCATAAGATAAAAAAAGTTATGGACAACCCTGAGCATCTCTTCATGAGACAGTCATACAACAACAGAGCGTCTTCAGTCGGAGGCTTCTTCAGTTTCGCTGCAACACAGACCGCTACAGGAAATCCTTCCTGCCCACAGCCATCATCATCGACAACAACTTCTTAGAGAATTAATTATATGAGCTACAACACTTAATTTCCCTCTGGGATCAATAAAGTATTTTTGAATTGGAATTTGAGCCTATATGCCTATTTAGAATAGGGTCTGTAACACACATACATCATCAGTTCTACTTCACAATAACGCTACAACAATGCAATAGATTTGGAGAGCTGGCATGAACCTGAGTCACTACACCATCTAAATGTCACATTAGCTCCAAGATCCTTTTACGTACACCACAAGGAAAACATGTCCTACTATTTAACACGTTATTGAACACATCCATTACGCAAAGAACACAAACACTAAATAACACTTTTTCTGTCTCCATCTCCAAACTTTTGACACAACCCACAAGGAAATAATCTCCGACTATTAGAACTGTGGGTGCTGCGTAGCTATCATTGACTGTATATCCATGTCTTCAAAAGACGCAAGGCGGAGAAAGTGCGCTCGGATGAGGAACGAACGGGAGCGGGAAACCTCTTTACTCGGCGACCACTAGCCTGCCTGAAGCTGATGTTGACAACTTAACTTCCGGGAACGTGTTGATTAGGCCTCAAAGTAATTAAATTAAAATCAAAAATACACGTAATAGTCTACGTGTGTCAAAATAATTTCCAAAATATTCATAAGGACTTTATAAATTGTGCAAAGTATTTTTAACAGCCTACATTTTAAAAAAAAATCTCCCTCTCCCCACCAGGGGGTGCTGCAGCACCCCCACTTCCCACGGCCATGGGTTACATCCACCTAAGCTTAAGATTAATCCTATTTTTAAACCAACAGGCACTTGGTAGGTTAAATAATGGGTTCCCTTCTAATGCTACAGTATATACTGTAGCTGCTGTGTAACTATATGAGTGCAGTGCAAACTCCTTTATTTAAAAAATCCATAAACTCAATTAAATAATGTTATGTTGAACACATCAGGTAGTCTGTCTGGTGCAGCTGCATGTTTTGTTTGTGCTGTTCAGCAACAGGTAAAGGCAGTCTAGATCTGTCCTAGACAGACGCACTGAGAACAATTTCTCTACACAAGATTGTTCCGCACACCTTGTTTACTGTGCCAATAAAATCACCAAACTGTTCCATGGAGACAGAAAACCATGTAAACTGTGTCTTCAACCACACTCAAAACGTTTTTGTTAAGTATGCAAGAAACAAAACAGACTGCAAAAATCAATACTTATTCAGGTTTTCTACATAACATATTAAAGATCCTGACATCATAGTCAAACCTTTAATACATACAGCTGTTGACCCCCGCCCATCCCCGATCAGGCTGAGTCTGTTTAATGACCTGTACAGGTTGTTATTACACCGGGGTATCCATGTAGAAATTCCTGCAAACAATAACCAAGAAATGGCAAACAGTCAATTAGCAGACAATCACCACCGTTGTTCATGTTTGCTGCCAATTGTGAAACTGCTTTTACGTATTTATTATTTTTTTGCAACATATCTTTATTTAATTTGAATTAATTTAGGTATTTCTAATTGATTTAGCTGCACAAGCTCACAACATGAGGCATGTTATAAAACACAAAGGTCAAATTCATATATTAGGGAACTTATTAAATCATGCAGAAACAATATAATACAGTCCAAATATTTGAGATTCGACTCAAATAGTTAATAAATCATTCTTGATTTTGGTTTTTCTCATCAAATGTTCAAAGACACCATTCAGAACTGTTCATTTCAGATAGAACATATTCATTATCATTGTTTAATGTTTGTGTTGTTTGTGTCCAGGAAACAAATGGAATGAATTGGACTTACTCTATTGAACAGTTTCCCAGCATCTTTGGAAAAATGACACCCCAGTATTTTGTTGCATTGATGGTAGAGAGTGGAGACAGGAGAACATGTATGGAGACATGTGGTCATCCCCTGCATGTGACTGTGGATAAACTCTCTGTGAACCGAGTGCACAGCTTCCCCTCTCCTTGATTAGAGGACAGCAGTGTGGGTAATGAGAGCACAGCATCCCGGCTGCAGTTTTAATCTTTATAAAAAGCTCCACCCCGCTCTCTTGTCCCACAGGACGGAGATTAAATGCTTCTTCACATTAGTAATGTCAGCACAAAATGATTATCTTTTCTGAATAATTTATTCCTCATCCCAGCGTAATTTCCTTATCTCTCCCTTTTTGCCTCTTTTGCTCTGCAGAAGACGGTAAATGGCTGTTAGTCTCCAGAAAACCTATAGATCGTTGTTTCCATCAATCAATTAAAAAACACTTACCTCACACTCAACATGATTTATATCTTGTTAATAGAATTGTCTCACTATATCCCTGTATTATTATAGCCTTAATTCCATTAGCTGTTTGCTTAATGCTTTTTTTAAGGCTGACCTCCAGCAGCACGGAGATGAAGGGAGGATTAGTCCGATACTGGCCAGAATACTGAGCTTCTTTCTGGGAAAGTTGTAGGTCAGGGCAGCCGGAGGACTCTGGACAATGAATCCTGATTGGCTTTTGTAGTCCCAAAGACCTCACCCTTTTTATTAAAACCTTTTCACTCCAATGGCATTCAATTAAACCATCTCAAGATGGTGAATCTTGACCTTTCATCCTACAACTATTGAACTGTTATAATATGAGATGGAGTCAGACCCAGGCATAGACAGGAGAATGCAGATCTCATGTAGATGTGAAATCATTTAGAAATCATTAAAAACATAAAATTGAATTTACTGTGATTTTTTTTTCTTTTTAACTGTTTAACAATAAAGTGAACATGTCATATTCAACTACACGAACTATGGGGTGTCGTTTGTAGTTACACAGTCAAAACTTAACACCAATAATTTGGTTATTTAGCCTGTCTTCGAAGAAAATATTAAGTTTGCAAGCTAAATATTTAGCTTGCAATGTAATATTTAGTTTGGAGTTCAATATTCCCTTTGCAAACTAAATATTTAGTAACAAGATAGGTGGGTGTGGTCTGAAACGGCTAATTTGCATAAAAGTGGCAAAACCCTCCTTCTGAAAAGGACTGAAATTGTCAAGAATTGAGCTAGTGAGATCGCTTTATGTGAGAGGGATTTTGTGCAGAACTTCATTAACATGTTTTGTACAGACCATAGAGCTGTTATAGCTTGTTTAAAAAAAGGCAGAATATGTCCCCTTTAAGGGTCGCTGTGTCCTGCTGGAAGGTGAACATCTGACCCAGTCTCAAATCTGACAGCATCTGACAGATTTCTTTCCAGGATTTTCCTTCATTTCAGCTCCTGATTCTTTCTAATAACTTTGAGCAGCTTTCTTGTCCCTACTGAAGTAAAAAAAACAACAGAAGCACACATGCTGTTTATGTTCACTGTGTATTTACAATCACTACTTATCAGTGAAAAACAGATGGTATCTTTATGAACTCATTGCTACTTGTCCTTCGGAGGCAAAACAAATCATTCAGTCAGTGCCCTTGACACAGTTATATGTAAGTTACATTTTAAATATTCATCACGTTTGGCCTTGTGAACCCATTACAGTGCTTCATGTTCAGTATCAACACACACATCATGCAGAAGGTGAGTTAAAAACCAGCAGAAAGTGTCATCAAATAATCAATCACACGCCCTGGCTATGATTGTGCTCATCTATTGCTTAAGAGTGTTGCATAGTATTTCAATATATTAGGAGGGAATGAATAGGGAAGGCGCATCGGACTGGTGTTAGAGGAAGTAGATGAATTTAGCTGTGGATGAGAGCTAATGAGGATCATATCACACAACCTTTGATACCTAACCTTCTCCAGGTCCATGTCAAACATGGGTCTCTCTGCACAAGGTCAGTATTTTTATAAACACCATGTTGCATTAAAAAGAATGGAGGCTTATAGATGTCTAGGCTTGAAGAATCATTGGTCGTCTAAAACAGTGAAGTAATCAAAGTATTTTTCTTGACACTGAGTCCTCGTGTCTCAATGACATGTAATAGTGTAAATCAAGTAAATGACGGCAAAATCCCAAACTAAAACTAGTGCATTCATGAGAAAACTACCACCATCCAAAAAATACTTTTGCAGTTCATCTTGTCATAAAAGAAGTTTTGTTTTTTTATTATTACAAATCGGCACATCCCCCTCAGCTTTTCAGGGAGTGGCTTTAAATGTTATACTTACACAAATAACTGCAGTAAACAAGGTTGGTATGATACAGTAGCCAATAAGACTAATGCTAATTTTTCACTGTATATTCACAAAACAATAAAACATAAATATATAAAAGCATCAGTTATTACACACTGCTGAAAATACTAACATTGTGATGATTATAATACCAATACCGATAATATTTGTTTATTAATTGTACTTTGATATATAACCTATTTAATAAAATAGGGAGTAAGCATGAACTAAATTTAATCGAAGTTTTTAGCAGCTACCTGAGCAGAATCTTATACATTTTCCTGTTCTGCTCTTTCTACAGTACCCCAAGTACAACTAGCTGAAACTAGCTGGCTAAATATGCTACTTCCTGCTTATTCTATGAAGAACTACAGTGCAACATCAGCTTCTGTTGATGGCCTGGTAGATTACTTTGGTCTGAATATTGTGATGCTTATGGATGAAACTGCAAACTCCAATAAAGACCAACGTTTTGTCTGAAAAAGAAAAGTCACCATGGAGGCTTTACAGTTAGTACAGTTAGAGCTCAACAAACTAAGCTGTGGAGAAAACTTAGCTTCAGGTACACTTCGCTACATTTAGAAGAAACATTTCATATGTACACTAAGGAGTTTAAAGGAGCAAAGCAGTTATATTTTCTGATATCATCGTCAGAAACACTAATTAAGCCAAGATTTCATTTGCTCCCCCGCCCCCAATGTTATATCACTCTATGACCCAAGTTCACTACACTCAATGACTCCGTGTGGGATTAATGGCAATGAGCAGATTCAATTCAATTCAATTCAGTGTGTTTATATAGCGCCGACAGATGTCAACTTAAGGCACTTTACAGGAAATGTAATTTCCGTACAATCATACAAACATTCCAATCAGTTTAAAGTTTTAGCTAGTTTCCTATTTAAGGAATCCCAGCAGATTGCATCGAGTCATTGACTAACATGTGTGCCCCGCTGATGCAGACTCCAACCACGGCAATCCCTCATACTGAGCAAGCATGTAGCAAAGTTTGGGTCCAAAATCCCTCCAGGTTAATACAGATAAGACAGAAACCATCGTTTTTTGTCCTAAAATGTGAGCAAAGAGGTCAGCGCTCATCTGGACTCAGTGTAGCCAAAGACTGCAGAGCGTGCTACTGTATGTACTTGGGTGTCGTTTTGGGCTCAGTTCTACATCTTGACAACCACATAAAGTCTGGAACTAAATCAGCTTACTATCATCCTAAAACAGTACCAGAATAAAAGGTTTCCTGTCAAAACAGGACTCAGGATGTGGTGCACACCTTGATTTTCAGTAGGTTAGATGATGTATTTATTGTCACCAGGGTCCTGACCAACACCAGGAAAGCGGGTCATATTACAGCAGTTCTTAGCTCACTGAACTGGCTCCCTGTTTGTCAAATAATACATTTAAAAGTTCTGCTATGGTTTATGAAGCACTACATGGTCTTTTGTTTGGTCAAGTATAAACCATGCAGAACTTGCAGGTCTTCAGAGACCTCCCTACTACAGAAAGTGTTCCTACCAGAACTAAACAAGGAGAGGTAGCGTTTAGTTTCTATGCTCCTCAGATCTGGAACAAACTCTGAAACAAAACCTGAGATGTGCATAAACTGTTGGTTCCTTTAAATCAGGACTAAAAACATTGTTTACCACAGTATGTGATCACAGAATCTGATGAATGAACTGTTTAAAACATTTGTTTCTTTTATGCCTTTATTGTCTGTATTTTAACACATTCTTCTTTTCTTCCATGTTTTTAAGCTTTGATATTTCCTTTCTGGCATTCCTTTGGTGTGCAGTAAGACACTTTGGATTGCCTTTGTATGAATGGAGCTATAGAAATAAACTTGCTATGCCTTCTTGGTTTCCAGGCACGCTGCTTGTAGCTCAGCAACCATAGCAACAACATTACCTTAATAATAGAGATGAATGATGCTTCTCGTTTTAATGAAATGTAGTGCAGTAGTGCAGTCTTTGTCTACCTTGTAGGCAAGATGTAGGGACCTTCTTTGAGCCTGGCAGTGTGCAGCTACATGTGGGGGAGGGGCAGCGCCATGTTAACTGTATGCTAGAGAAACATGTTAAATATGCTATGTGGGATGTTCGATCTCAGGAACGCTCCACAGCTGTGCTGTTCTGTAAATAGCTGCCATTACCACGATACTGATGGATCACTGAGTGTACAGTGGACAGAACCGTAGATGATTCGGCTTAATTGAATGAAAGCTCTCAGGCCTGGTCTCACCAATGATATGAAACATTAATTGACATTTGCTGAAGCCAAACAAAGGACAGTACAGCCGTAACGCTCATTCAAACATATTAATGCCCTGATTATATTGACCTGTTCATTCTGTTATTGATTCCCAGATGAGTTAAATCAATCCAGCAAATAGAACACTTACCGAGACAAGCCTCCTGTGGTTGATGGGAATTTATTTAAACTGACAGCATTTGATTAGGGGAGCACATTTATGCAATATCAGAACCAGATATTCTGGCCCACACACACATTAATGTGAATGTGTGGATGCTCCTACTGTGGTAATGTTCCTCACTGAGAGATAAGTAGAAACTCCTGCATTCTGCTTTTAAAGGAAGCCCCCTGGTGGGGCTCTGAATGAGGGGTTAAACTGGTGAGAGCATGTTTGCTAAGCTGTTTGAGGAGCATTCTCATATGGCTGCTGGCAGTGATTGGCTACGTGGCTGGGGAGGAGGGAGGGGGATCTTTCCATCTCAGTTCTCTGGAGTGCAATGATGGAATGACCTGGACTTGATCTTTGAGGGCAACATGGCTGATGGCTCCTGCAGATTGATAAATTGATTCAAAACTATTACCATGGTAAAAAAGCAATAAGGTCATAAAAATTGCATCGGTCTGTCCGGCTAAGTAAATCCGAGGCGATTTCAGGAGCGGGTACGGTGGGGCAGGAGGCGCCGGGCATGAGGTGGAATGAGAGAGCAAGAAATGACTTTGAAGAGCTCATCATCTTCAATCTATTTTTCCTGCAGGGGCTCCATGCCTCTGCATAGAGGCACTTCATTACAGGGGAATAACTGTACACAGACAGAGCCCGGGCCAGCCTCTCCCCATCCCCTCAGGCCCCTGGGGGGCTCCAGCTGGTTAATACCTCATCACTGGCTTCATTGAACGCTTTAATCTGCACTCCTGTGATCAATAGGAGACCGCTGTAAATTAAAAAGGCCATTTCGTGTAATCAACCCTGTTAATGCTCATTCTGAAAACCATTATTTGTGGAAAGTATTTAGGAGAAAATTGCCACCGCGACAAACCTTGTGATCCTCCCGTCTCCTCCCCCACAGGCATCCTGTGTCTGCAGCGGGAATCTCAGACTAGCTGTGGTCAGAGTCAACACAACAGTGTCAGTAATCTGATGGTGACGAATAGTGAAAGTAAGGATTGTTAACCTGCTGCGGCGCCCCCTGCTGCTGGGACTCAGCATCTTTAGCTCGTTTACATGTAAACAAGTCAGTTACTAAGACTGAATAGTGTATCACGAAAATAATGTTCTCAGATATATGTCTATTAGTAAGTCACATTTTTAAAAAGGTTCTTCTGAGTTTCTATTATAACAGAGCTTTGTCTCAGCAAGAAAAACGATTATTGGGGCCTTCTTGTCCATGGAAAGGTTTGTTTGTTTCAATCGACTTAAAAAGTTGTTGTTTTTTTTCAAGCAAACCGTTTTCATAAGCAGGGAAGACAAGTTTAATACTTTAGTAAGTAAGTACAACTTTATATATATAGCACCTTTCAAGATAAAAATCACAAAGTGCTTTACAATAAAACAGCACAGGAAACAGAAAAGCAAATAAAACTAATAAAAGGCAAGTTTAAAAAGATTTAGACAGTCTTTTAATTGATAAATAAAGATTTTCTTCTCTGTAATCTGTCTGCTGCTTTCCTTTTCATTTTCCTTCAATTCTTTTACCTTTAATTAACAAAACTAGTCAAAAGTACAAATGAATCTACATCAAATCCAAGCACTTCCGTCCATTTCTACTTCCTTCAGGTTTGCAGAGAACCAGACTTTATCCCAGTAGTGACTGGGCAGGTTCCTGGTCAAACGGCAACACAGAAATACTAAACTTATACACACACCTGTCATTTAGAATGATCAATTAACTCAGCATGGTTTGGGAGCTGCTGCAGCTGGAAATAGTTTATTCACACACTCGGAGAACATGCAGTTCTCCACACAAAAAGGCGTCAAATGTTCTCACCCAACATCACAAATTAATATGTTCACACTCAGTCAAAAATATGAATTCAAATATGGGGGTGTCACTTCCTAAAGCAATTTTTTTAAATAGTTTCATTATTGGGAAGATTCAGAAACAAAACCTAACACAAAGTAACATGGTATTTATAAACATAGACATCCAAAAGAGGAAAATCCAAAAGAAATTGTTAATGATTTGTATAAACCCTTTGGAGAAATGTCAACTTAGAAATGATATTTTATGTGATAACTTCAGACTGAGTGCATCCCTCCATAATGTCATTAACCTGTCCAATATGAGTGAAACATATAAAGAAAGTTTGAGGACAAACTTCAACTTTATTGTGCAGAAAGAAATAGTGACATGTCTCTTTAAAGGCAACTGCAGTGCGTGTTCATCTGTGTGTCACATTGATAACATTTCAGCTTTAAATATACACATAATAATTGAAGATCAGCTGTGGTCTTGCAGGGTCATCAGAGAATATTTGTTGTTAAAGAAGAACACCAACCTCATAGGGATTTGATGGTCTCCACATTTAAAAGCATGGGCGGTTCTAGAAAGGGGCCCACAGTGGCCAGGGCCCCTGTAGAACCGGTCATGGCCCCTGTAATGAAGAGATCATATTAAATCAATTTCTTATATGTGCTGGTACAGATACCATGACTAATTGGTCCCTTGGACCAATTACATTTTTTACCTTCACAGTTTTACTTTAACAATAAATTAAAAATGAAGGTGTTGCACTTTTAGCTTCAGCTGTTCTTAGAAATAGATTACCGTTTTTATCTGCTAGATCAGGGCTCTGAAATCTGCAGCTCTGGAATGATTAAATATTGCCTTTTTTTGTTTCATTCTTCTGTTCTGTGTGTCCATTTAAACTAGTGGCCCCACCCTGGGCCCCCCCCAGTAAATTTGGTCTAGAACCACCACTGGTTAATAGATATTATTAAGAGGCATATTGTGTATCAACATGTTACACCCATCCTTTCTGAAAGTAAAGATAGAAAAAATATGTTGAAGAGAGGAGGAGAGGAGAATCAGGATGAATTAAAATACAGATGGTGTAAAAAAAAAAGAGGAAAGGAGAGAATTACGCAGCTGAGCATATGCTGGCAAAGACCAAGTTCCTTTGGGATGACCCAATCAGTATTCTTATTGGCTTATTACTTTATGATCGATATTTTTGAAAGGCAAAATAACAATAAATTAACATGAAGTAGATTATGCTGAAGTGTAATTTTTAGATCAGATTATTTAAGAAGGTACATTTTTTGAACTGAGCTTAGACCTGGTTTTATTAGGACTAAAAGCCTTTATATTTTCCTGTTGGTGCCAGTCAGATTATAACATAGTTGAAAACAATCAGATTCTGTAAATCAGGAAATGAAAATGAGTGAAAGCTGTCTTAAGGAAGAATTACCCTGAATCTTTCCTTCGGTTCCAGATACAGATAAACTGATGCTCCTGGCCATGAATATCAACAGTCTACCAGCATAAGAAAAAAAAGGGAAAACAAAGCTCTGGCCCCTATCTTACTTTTAGTTAACTGTTTAAACACATCTGTGTGAGGTTCTGTGTGTCTGTGTGCAGAGAGTGTGTTTGTTTCCTCACCTTTTCCTCTCAGGGCGCGGCAGGCAGGTGCAGCACCACCTCCGCTATCAGAGCCAATCAAGGAGGTGCTTTAAATGCAGAGAGGCTACCTGAAGCAGACGCCAGGTGATTAGACACTGTGGAGACATAATTAGGCCAGCTCTAGTGCTTCCTTTCTGAGAATCTGTACTTTTACTCACCTTTGTCTTTTCCTTGTAGTCCTCACTGATTCCTCGGATGAGCTCGTCTACTGCTGCAGCTGCAGCCCATGAGTGTCTGCCTCTTCCTGTTTCCCCGGCCAGCCTTCCTCGCTGGTTCCCTCGTAAGCCCTCCTAAGAACTGCTCGCTGGATCCTCGCCTGCCTGTCCACACACGAGCTTCTGGCATATATACCCACTTCAAGAACCTAAAGGATAGGAAAAGGACCATCACGCAATCCACACCTCTGCCAGTCACTTACACTGGATCCTCTTTACCTCACCCCTCAGCAATCTTCATCTACAAGTAAGAAGACCCTCCTGTTCATCCCTGTACCTGTGCTGGGTGCCCGCTCACCTTTTGGTCTGAGTCAAGTGTGTCCTCTGGTGTCTCTCTGCAAACATGACAATCTGAGTATCAGCATCAGACATTTAGCTTATGTTTAAAATTGACAGAAAAAAAATTGGGGTCCACTATATCCCGTGGAACTCCATAAACCACAAACTGAATAGGATATGCAGACTAATACGTGATGGTTTGTATTTTTAATTTGGTCATTTCTAATGCCAAAGCAGATAAATATTATGTACCTAAGCACCCTTTTCTGCATTTCTCACTTCAGAACAGAACGGTTTGAAACTTTTTAGCAGTTCTTCAGAAGTAACCATTTGTTTCAAAACCGATAAATGTCAGGTTCCGTGGATTTTTGCTTTGTTTTCCTTCCCCTCTGTACCCCAAGCTGCTTTCTTGTTTTGTCCCTCCTGTTTGTCCTCATTTGTTTCCTTAGTTTATTCCCTCTAGATAGTTTCCTAATTTATTTCTTCCTTCTGCTCTCTAGGTTTTCCTTAGGTCCCCTTCCTAGACTTATTATCTTAGTTAAGAGTTTTCTGTCTCCCTACCATTCTACATCTCTTCCCAGCTGTTGATTGTTTCCACCTGCTCTCTCCCTCTCACCTGCATCTGATTCCCCTAATTGGTCTTTGGTCTCCTCTCATTTCCTCACTACATATTCTACTCTCATTCAGTCACTACTCGCTGGTCCGTCGTCCTTTTTTCCCTGTCCAGTTCCTGTTTTTCCCCCATCGCTGCATTTGTTGGTTCTCCTGAGTCTTGTAAGTTATTGTTTCTTGTTTTTTTGTTACAATTAAATCATTACATTTTACTTGCTGCTTTTGGGTCCTCAATTCTACCAGACATGACAATAAATTAACAGCATTTTGTTGAAACCAGAAGTTTAGATTCACCGAAGAAAGACACACCATGTTATCTCAGTCTGAAGTTAAATCAGACCAAACTTATCTTGTTTCAGGTCAGTTCGAATGACCAAACTTCTTCTATTTGCTAAATGCCATAATGAGAGTGTCAGCTGTATGTATTACGACACCAAATTCAGGAGTTCACATACAGAAGGATTACTATCTCTTTGAACAATGAGGTTACGCCCAGATAATCCTGTGGCTTTGCAAACTTCTGATAGGTTAACTGAAATAGTTGAGTATTGGAGCCAGACCTGTGGGTTTATTTTAAGGCCACACCTGGAACACACTGCTTTCTTGTTTGACACGTAAAAGTGAACATATAAATCAGCTCAGATATCAGGAAGAGAACTGTGGAGTTCCACAAGTCTGATTTATCCTTGGGAAATATGTCCAGGTGCCTTAAAGTGCATCTGTTGAAATATACAGAAACACAGATCTGACAGGAATGTCCAACCATCATAGTGCTTAGGAAGGAGACGGGTTCTGTTCCGAAATATGCAAATGGTTACCAGAACAAAAGCTGAAGACTGTGTGAAGATAATGGCTGAAGTTGAACTACAGTAAGAAGCTTCTCTCTCGTTATTGTTGCATTTAGCAATCAGAAATATTTTAGGAAATTCTAATTGACCCGAAACAAGAGAGGTTGGTCTGATTTAACTTCAGACAGTGAGAATAAAAGGTGAATATGCATTTTATTAAGCATATGTAAACGTCTGGTTTAAACTGTATATCATATTCCGGAATTGCGCCGCTCAAGGTGGCAGCATGTTGGAGTAGCTCTGTTACTTTGGTTCATATTTTTTTTTCTTTTTTTTCTTTTTTAAAACTTTAATTCTTCCATTTCTGGTAGAAACATTGTTTTTGTGGACAACTGTTTTCTCTGGTTTTGAATGCTGTGCAGCTGGAAGGATTTTTGCTGATACTTTTTATTTTTGGACATTTGTTATGATGCATAACCATGGCAACAAGGTGGTTTACAACTGGCAGCAGCTGATTAACATCACAAAAGCTCAAATAAGACCTCAACAACAGCCACAAAACCCTGATGAGTTGAAAAGAAGACGCCATAGATCCAGAGCATCCTCTACATCAGACTGTCATACAACTACAGAGCGTCTTCAGTCAGAGGCTTCTTCAGATCTGCAGACTGCTACAGGAGATCATCCCTACCCACAGCCATCAGCATCTACAACAAATCTTTGAAGGAACTTGCATAATGAGTTACAACAACATTTAATTTCCCTTTGGGATTAATAAAGTAATTTTGAATTTGAATTTGAATATGTAAATCGTTACTAAAACCAAACTTTTAATCTCCAAGCTTTCTACTTTTCATGTAATCATGAGCATAAAATTCTACGCAGAGAGTGTTATTAATGTATTTTATGTTTTAATGTCTCATGTAAAAAATAAATCCAAAGCAGTTTAGATTTGCCTGATGATTTTTATCAGAATTGGATTTCTTTATTTTCTTTGGAGATGTTGAAGCTTTCACTGAAAAGCATTTCATTTTGTCAGTAAGAAAACCTGATAATTCTGCCAGATTCCCACATAACTTTGGTGAGTGTTTGTTTTGTACATATTTAGCCATATGTCGGCATTCGGGTCTTACAACAAAGCCGAGGTGCTGTGGATGTTGAGGGTGAATGAGACAGTAGTGGGGGCTGAATGCAGCTAAGGTGGGACCAAGAGGAAAGCTTTAGTCTGTTGGTGCACGGTCCCAATGAACAGAGTATGTAGACTGGGAAATGGAGGACAGAATAGATCAGTTAGGAAGGAGGGGATGAGCGTTGTGTGGTGCACGCACACACACACGCACACACACACGCACACACACGCACACACACACACACACACGCACACGCACACACACACACACACACACACACGCACACACACACTGTGGGAGCGAAAATGAAATTTTCCAGGCAGCTATTTCGGCAGCAAATTCAATTACTGAAGGCACTTGTACAAAGAGCTGTGACTTCCCTGATGGTGAGATTGGAAAAGGCTGATGGCTGCAGACAGTGAATAACAGGACACGGCCGCGGCGCCTGCTGAGGGCAGGTATGAGCACAAAAACAATAAGGGTCGCATGGACAGGTGTGAGAGCGCAAAGGCCGCAGAGATAAAAGGTTACGAGTTCAGAAAAGTTCTATCGCATTATCTTCCTTTTATATAAAGTGAGAGGAGGGATTATGCTGCAATCCCGCACTGCGCAAATGGCTCCTGTCAGTACATGTGAGTCTCCCTCCACCACACACTGCAGCACTTGAACACACCTGAGATGATGAATAGGAGCAGAGACAAAGCAGGATATTAACCTTAGAGGCCTGCACACAAACACACCTGGAGACAACACAAGGAAACAGAAGTAAGTCCCTGCTTCATTCAGATCCAGGAATACAACAGGCCACTTCTGTCTGACCACTTTAACTAAACTCAATACAATCCTGAGAGTCAAGTTCTGCACCTCCTTTATTGAATTTAGTTGTTAGATATTACTGTTTTACATTTTTACCATTTGTCTTTATTCAGCAAATAAAAGAAAATAGTCTCCAAACTCTGTCTGCAACACAAAATACTGTAGTACAGTTCTGGTAAATTCTAAATCGGCCTCCTTCAAATTTAGAGTCCTACATATCAGAATGTAACAACGCTGATTTATAAAGCTTGCTTACACTCATACAAACGGGGTCTGGAAACTGACCAAGTCACTTTCTACACCAAGTTTGGGATTTATAGAAAAAAATGTAAAAAAAGAACTTTAAAGTGTAACTGAACCCCCTGAAAAATCATAACCCCGCCCCCAGACAACATTTGAAAATTCGACAAAGTGGGCGGTGTCAGGAAGAACGGAGGGGTATGTCTGTGAGACCATGCCTGTGACGTAGAGATGTACCGCTCTCCACCAATCACAAAATTCTAATGCAGTAACCACCCTTCAACCCTAAGGGGGCAGCACTAAGACGTTTTTAGACATAAAAGTGTAGAATTAAACAATTTTACACCAAAATGTAAAAAGAATCCCCAGAAACTGAAGGATTGCATTGGTAAAGACCCATTTATACAGTTTAGAAGCAAAAAAAAGTTGTTTTGGGGTTAAGTTACTCTTTAAGCACACTAAGGACCTTGCTGCTCACACACATTTTGGACACGGAGGACACTGGCAGCGCCGCCGGTGTGACGGAAACATGGAGAATTTACGTAAGCCACACTGGTAGAGCTTCACACAGGAACACACAACCATAAAGTAAAACTGACTAACACCCCGAACTGATCATTAAAATGAGAATCTGAATGAAAATATGTTGCATTTAAGAATTACATCACAGTATGTTCATATGTATGTCTTCAGAGCAATTTATCACTTATTGGTATATTAGTTGTGTGAAGCACAAATATAAATCCTGCAGTGACACTCCTGCATAATGCTGCACAATGGATGCTCTGATGCTCATTGAAGATCAGCCACTGGCAGCATCTGGATGGGGGAGCTGTTGTAGATTCCCTAAAACATTCCTGTTAGTTCTATGTGCTGAACTGGACCTGGTGTTAGATCTACCGCCCCCCCCCCCCCATATCTAAAACTTACTAGAAGTAAGTAAAAAGATTTTGCTAAGCTTAAGTACGGTTTTAGTAACGATTCTAAGTTTTCTAAATGAGACGTCTCACTTATAAAACTTTGTGTAGAATCCTTACTAAAACCGTACTTAAGCTTAGCAACTTTTCTTTTACTTACTGTACCCCTAGTAAGTTTCCGATCTATCAAAGTTTGAGTACACACCGCTGCACACACTTTCTGCTTCATAAATCCCACTCTTCCTAGAAATGTGCTCGGATGATTTTGGATCATATTGCGGCTCCTACACACCAACTTTCTGCCATACACGGTCCATGCAATGTGCCTAGTGAATATTCTGCATGGACTTTAGGGGGCTTAAGCGCTTCATGTTCACAGGAAGAGGGGCCCCGGTTCAAATTCTGTTTAAGGCTCCATACAACACTGAGCCAGCCCTGGTCAGGGAAAGGTTCATCTAAGGTATTGTCAGGTAGCAATAACAAACATTTCTGTCTTTTTGTGAAGTGTGTCTCATTCCAACTGTATTTTGAAGAGCTTTTCAGTGGTGGAATGTGCTCTCCAAGCAGGAATGTAGAAGTGACATAACAGCCATTATTCTGTGTTACTGGCCTGATAACTGCACTCCAATACTCATTGTTCTGTTCAGGCTGTTAAATGTGAACACTAAGAACTGCTGTACATGCAAATACTTTAAGTGATCTTATAGGCATAGCTGAATTACAGTAGGTCCTATTCATCTAAAAAATCCCAAACATAAATGGTTCCTCCTTTGTCAGCAATCTGTGGAGGAGACAACATCTAATAGTTGTAAGATATTACATAAACGGAAATCAGCTAAATTTATTTGTACATTGCATCCAAATAAAATAAATGGTCCAATTATTCAAGGTTGCTTTATGATTAAATAGGTTTCCCATACAAATCAATGAAGTCCGGTTATGGTGTTATATATTAAAGGGGCTACATGCAATTTTCTGAGATTTAAACTCGCGACTGACACCTGTGGCCAAAAAAACGGAACTGCTCTTCCTTCCTGCTCGCTCTCGCTCTCGCAGCGCGCGCTCGTGCGCCGGTCGCTCTCAGTCTTCGATCTTTTTCGGCCACTTGTCAGGGGTTTAACTTTCTTAGTCTTATGTGGAGTTACTGTTGGTGTCAGAGTTGTCCTTGGTCTCTTCTGTGTTTTCACACCATCCATTGAACTGCTTGCGAGTGCTGACTGGTGGTGACAGAGTGATCTGAAACATTTAACATGAACGCGCTTGACGTCACATCCGCAGACAGCGCGGGAAAATCCGACCCGACAGAAATTAGGAAAAATTGGATACAGGCTTATAGATGCACCGACTGTGAGCTGACAAGGTGTCAGTATGATCATCAGGAGATGTTGGAGTCATAAATGGTCAAATAAAAAGGCTATTGTTAGGTTTATTTTGGGGGAAATGTTGCATATAGCCTCTTTAAACTTATTCTTTGACATTATCAAACTATGTAAGTCAATTTTTCCATTTTACTGTTAATCTTCTATTTATTTGTTTGAGTATTTACTCAGCATTTACTTCTTTGATTGTGTGCCATACCCCCTCATGTTGCCATGGAGAACATGTCACATCCTAAAATAACAGCATTTGACCTACTCCAACATGCTTGTCTGTGTGGCTAGCCTCTTGGAAAATATGTGTCCTGTGTGCTAATCCTGATCACCTGCTCTTCATTCTCATTGTGTGCCTTTTCTTTAATTTCTCTTTTCTGCGCCACAAAGCTGCTGGCTTTACCTCCGCGGAAGAGGAGATCTAAAGTATTTGATTCCAATTCCAGGCAAACCCTGAGAGGGACTTCATCAGCACAGCAGCCTCTGGTGCTTTACACCGTGACAGAATGAGAGGGGAGAGAAAAGCTATTAAAGTTGTATCTTAAAAGGTCAATAACACCGGCTGTAATGACTCTGACTGTTTAAACCAAATATATGGGTGTGTTGCTGAGCCCTGCTGCTGACATTGATAGACTTGAATGGCAAGTGAAGGATTCTTCTGTGTCAAAACATCCTAGACCAAGAAGTAATGAGGGACATCACCTGAGTGTAAGCTTAACTACAGAGCAGTGTGTGTGTGTGTGTGTGTGTGCAATACAGTCAATACTTGAGCTTCCTACAACACCTTACAATATGTTCACTGCTGGGAAAAGGAAAAAAAACAAGAATTATACACTGTAAGTTAAATGTACCTACTTGAATGAACATTTTAAAGTCATGTGGTAACCAGATAATTTTGTTTATTTTCAGATTTAGAATATATTGTCATTTTTTGATATGGGCAATATTGTCACGATACGGTTTTGGGTGGGTTTTGGTTTATTCCTTATTAGTTTAGTTTTCTGATGGTTGTTTTGTTAGATTGATTTATTTTCTTATGATTATTCCACTTGTCATGCTTACATTTTCTTAGGTTAGTTGTATTGTATTGTTTCTTTTCTGTCTTTGTTCCCTGTGTCCACAAGTTCTGTTCCTGTGTTCCTCCTGCCAGTTGTGAGTCTGTAATTTTTCGATTCATTAAAACATTTAAGAATCTTTGCTGGAGTTTCCACTGCATTTTGGGCCCTCTTAAAACCACAACATGACCAACATGGCTCACCATTCAGGGTGGCAACATCCAGTGGGTGGCACTAAACAAAATTATTAACAACACATTTATTTTTCCCCCACCAGGCATGAGCTGAACTCAAAGACCTAAGACTTCGTTTATGTATGCAAAAGGCCTCTCTAGATGTGGATTAGTGAGAACTTCTCCTAATCTATCCACCTCACAGTTGTGGCATATCAAGATGGTGATTAGACATCATGAGAATTGCACAGTTGTGTCTCTGGCTACATGGTCTGAAAACTAAATTTGAGAATATAACAAATAACTTATTTTTAACATACAGTATAAACTTACACAAGATTGATGAATAAAAGCTAATAAACTAATGTAAGCTTAAAGTTAGTTTAACAGCTTGGAGAGATTCCAATGTGTACATGAACCATAAACACAGTCAGTAAATCCAAGCTGGTTTACAGTCGCAAGCATGTGTTATTAAATTAACCTGATCACAATTTTTTTCTATACTGTTATCTACATACAGTACAGGTGAAAAATTAGAATATTGTGTAAAAGTTCATTTATTTCAGTAATTAATCTTAAAAGGTGAAACTAATGCAAAGCGAGATATTTCAAGCCTATCAATTTTAAGTCCTTGTTTTATTTATTTCAAATAATATTCCCATTTTCTGAGATTTTCAATTTGGGTTTTTTGTTCAGCAAATATTTTCAGTTAGTAAATTATTTTCAAGGTTCAAGGCATGGTCTGGTATCCTGCTTGGCTGCAATGCCCTGTTGGACGGGGGTCATCGACTGGAATGATCCTCTCAGTAACTGAAGATCCACTGTGTCCTGTTATCAACTTTTTACTTTCTGTAACATAGAAAGTTCTCTTATATCAGATCTTCTGTTCCTTCTCTGTTTCTGCTCTGTCTTCTCAAACCCCCAGACGGTCGTGGCAGATGGCCGCTCCTACTGAGCCTGGTTCTGTTGGAGGTTTCTTCCTGTTAAAGGGGAGTTTTTCCTCTCCACTGTCGCTACATGCTTGCTCAGTATGAGGGATTGCTGAAGGATTGCTGTGGTTGGAAATCTGCCCAACCTCACGCCAATGACTGACGCAATCTGCTGGGATTCCTTAAATAGGAAACTTTTTAACTGATTGGAATGTTTGTATAATTGTATTGAAATGACTTCTTGTTAAGTGCCTTGAGATGACATCTGTTGTGAATTGGCGCTATATAAATAAACTGAATTGAAAATTGAAACTGAATTAAAAATTAAATTTTCTCAAAAAGTTGGGGAAAAAAAGCAGATCATCTGTAAAATGTCCTCTATTTTGACCATAGTCCCAGCAAATCACAAGGCGCGGTTCCACTATCCGAATTTCAGGATACTTTTACTGGAACTTCACGGCCTTGGGGTATTTACTCGGAAATGGCCCGATAGGGTCGCTAGGCGGGACCTGTAGTAACTCATGCTGATTGGTTGTTACTTAGAGAGAAATGATATCAGCAGACGTCGCCAAACAACAGGAAATATAAGGATGTAAAATAAGAAGAGTTGCTGGCGAAGCGGTTCATAACAGCAAACAGAAACAAAGCAACCATCTCTGCTTCTTCCATGTCAATCTCTTGTTATTCTTTGTTTTTCTCTGCTGCTGTGGGTGCCTTTTGGCGCTGATCATTGACGACACACACTGTTGAAGTGGTCATGATATGCGGAAGTCTTAGCTAATTCCTTAAAAGGCCAGGTTTGTATGGAGACACGATGGCTGAGAGGAGCGGTCCAACTGATTTACCCTCCGATAGAGGAAAGTCTGAGGAAATTACCCTGAAGTTCCAATCTTGGATACTCGCCTATATATTGTTATGAATTACAGAAAAAAGTGCATCTCTTGTTTGCACTACGTTGATCCTATAGATGGTGAAAGACATTGTAGTCATTAAACTTAAAAAAATATGTATTTGTTTTAATTGAAACAGCTGTTAGTGTTTCTACACTACATAATCAATACATGTGTTTTTTAGTCCGGAATTGTTTTTTAGTCCGGAATTTTAGTCCGGAATTGCGCCGCTCAAGGTGGCAGCATGTTGGAGTAGCTCTGTTACTTTGGTTCATATTTTTTTCTTTTTTAAAACTTTAATTCTTCCATTTCTGGTAGAAACATTGTTTTTGTGGACAACTGTTCTCTCTGGTTTTGAATGCTGTGCAGCTGGAAGGATTTTTGCTGATACTTTTTATTTTTGGACATTTGTTATGATGCATAACCATGGCAACAAGGTGGTTTACAACTGGCAGCAGCTGATTAACATCACAAAAGCTCAAATAAGACCTCAACAACAGCCACAAAACCCTGATGAGTTGAAAAGAAGACGCCATAGATCCAGAGCATCCTCTACATCAAACTGTCAGACAACTACAGAGCGTCTTCAGTCAGAGGCTTCTTCAGATCTGCAGAGCTCTACAAGAGATCATCCCTACCCACAGCCATCAGCATCTACAACAAATCTTTGAAGGATTTTGCATAATGAGTTACAACAACATTTAATTTCCCTTTGGGATTAATAAAGTAATTTTGAATTGAATTGAATTTGAATTTGAATAATCAATACATGTGCAGCAAGTCTATGTGCTTTGAGCCTGAACCACAAACACAGTAGGTGCAACCAAGCTGGCAGATAGCAGAGCCATAATCATGTGTTATAAAATGAACTGAACATTTTCTAGACCTAAATGTAGCAAACACTCTAAACATTGAGCCTGTTAAGGGTGGAGATAGCTGATATGGGAACAAGCAAATTGGTTAGCATTAGGATGTATAACTCAGCCAATCACAGTTGACAATAATCCCATATAAAGATAGTTATGGCCGCCTGCATTTACAGGGGCCTTGAGTTATTTTGTGTTGCAGCCACCTGGTTTTTATGGTAATTTTGTTCCTCCATCTTAACACCTGTCTACAGGGTTTATGTTACTTCCCACTTCCCTAGCACAGCAGGGGTGTAACGTAAGTGGGGACTCGTCCAGGTTATTTCAATCCCTTAACAACCTTGTAGTGTGGAGAGCATTAGAAGTCAGAGTTAAAGCAGCCATTTTAAGTCTGAGTCTTGTTTAGAGCTGGTGAAGTGTTTCACTTTGGGCTCCAGGTGCCTGAGGACTGTTGTGCCCTACCAAGTCACCCTAGATAACGACACACCTATCCAGCACAGCTGGGTGGTAACAAAGATATTTCTGCTCACATAGATGCAGAGCCAGGCCCAGCGCATTGGGCAGGCCATGATGGATTACAACGCCCTAAGTTTCACCCATGCAATGTGTTGACTCTGGTCCACACTCCATACCAGTTGATGGCGGTAATACACCAATTTGTTGTTTGTAGGCTGCTGAAAAACACAAAGACGAAGTTATTGTTAGGCTAACTTGCATGCTAATAGTAGTTCTGATTAAAACTATGTGAGAAACATACACAAGGAAGGGAGTTATCAAGTTTTTGAGCGGCATATGATGTTGGATTTCAGACATAAGACTTGTTGTGGACTAACTATTTTAAAGGAGGACATTAACTGAACCGTTGTGGATGTAAAAAGACAGTTTTTGTGTGAGATGGCTCAGTTGTGGTTTTGAAATGTGCCGTTGAATGGCAAGTTGTCATTTGTTTGCTTTCTGAGCGGTTTTACAAAAGTTCTGATTGTTTCATTGATTGGCATACATCACTGGAATCACAAGCACGGATAGGATTGTGTTGAAATTCAGCCCGGGAATTTGGACGTTTCTTTACATCGGGTGGGTCGTACATAATAATTTTTTTCAGCCATGAATACCTCAAACTTTCTGGTGCCAAGGCGACCTATATTTGGAAGCCCTGTGAGGTTAGGTGGCCTTAGTTTTGTCTGCTAGCAGCTAGCAAACAATATCAAAATATATTCATATAGCCCAAATTCACAACAAAAAGGTCTAATTCTTTTTCAGAATTATCCGATCCAATTAATCATATGGAATATAATTCTAGCAATAGATTCAAATTCAACATGGTTCTTCTTTTTGTGGCATGCAAATATTAACCACAGTCTCCTCACTCTCGTTCCTAAAATCAGTTCAACAGCCATCACACACCTTTATTTCCTACCCACAGGAGACTTTTCCATCTTAATGTTCTAAAGGATAGGGTTCATGTTCTTTGTAAGAGTGTGTCTGCAGGGAGGTGCTTGGTGTTGTTTGGGCGATGGGCTGATATGGACTGATATGCAGTTGTGTTTGTCCAGAGCTTAAACACGGTCTGATATCATCTGTGTGTCTCCTGGGCAGCTAATGTGATATTTGCTGTCGCCCTGGCCCCTGAATCCGGTGTCAAGCAGCAGATCTCATCTGCAATGTAAGACAATTTCCGCACATCTGAAAAGGCACTTTCTCCAGTCAATAGAGTATAAATTGCTCCTGGAGAACGGGTATCCTCTTAACTAAAGGTGACTCACTTTCCTCCCAAGGTTCACTGGGTGACCCCTCCTTTTTTAATAATTTGTATGTTTAGATGTTTGGTTGGTCTGCCTTACGCTTGAGCTATGTCATCAATCAGATTCATTCGGCAAATAGCTTCTGCCACGATATTACAGGTTATTAAAAGGTTGATCACAAGGCAGCAGGCCGTGTCTTGGCCCTCTTTTCTCATCATTCATTCACCCGCCTCTTCTTGTCTGCAACTTCACATGAAAAGAGACACAGCCTTCTGCATCCCCACCAAAACAAGATGGGGTATGCAAACATGGACATTCTAGGACAACATGATTATCTGTGTCGTTTGTTGTTTAGCAGAAGCTCGTTGATTATTAGGAAAATGATAAACTGAGTGGTAGATGTTCATATGATTTGCTAAGATTATACTTTTTTGTTGGATCTTATAAATTAAAGCATAGGATTTGTCAATAGTTTTGTTTACCACTTTTCAGGAGTTGTCCAGAAATAATTATCTCCATCCATCCATCCATCCATCCATCCATCCATCCATCCATCCATCCATCCATCCATCCATCCATCCATCCATCCATCCATCCATCCATCCATCCATCCATCCATCCATCCATCCATCCATCCATCCATCCATCCATCCATCCATCCATCCATCTTCTTCTGCTTATCCGGGGTCGGGTTGCCAGGGGAGCAGCTCAAGCAGAGAGACCCAGACTTCCCTCTCCCCAGCCACCTGGTCCAGCTCCTGGGGAGGAATCCTAAGGCGTTCCAAGGCCAGTCGAGAGACATAGTACCTCCAGCGTGTCCTGGGTCTTCCTCTGGGTCTCCTCTCCTTATCTTAATTCAGTTTCTATAAAAGTTTATTATGCAAATAAAACAAACCTACAAAAATCCTATGGAGGCATAGTTTTATAGATGTAATTGAAGTCACAGCAGATAGAGAAATTATTGATGAAATCAATCAATCAAACTTTATTTATAAAGCACCTTTCATACAAAAAATACAGCTCAAAGTGCTTTACAGATTAAAATGACCCCACATAACCCACATTCCCATCCCTTCCCCACAATTATAAAAACAAAAAGACAGTTATTCCCCCTTCCCAAACCCATTTCCCAGACATACACAGACACACACTGGCTCACATCCACCCACATACACACACAGACATCTTCCCAAAACGCGTAAGATCATTGGTAGACACTGGGCTGAGCTCAGATGAGTCAATACGTAAGGAAAACGCCATCAGGAGAACCGTCTGCCCCGACAGGAGCAGGTCCACTGCAGCAGCCAGGGCACCGACACAGGGCGCCCAGAGGAGGGAGGGTGGAGACCCCCGCCTCCACCTGGCCACTACCAGGTGAGCACCCAGGCCACCGCAGCCGAACACTGCCCCCGAGGCAGAGGGCTCCCACAGAGGAAACACTGGAAGAAGGATTAGTAAGTAAAAATGTAAAATAACCAGAGCTAATATAAGTAAAATAAGTAGTAATAAATATAATAGTAAAAACAGTTAACCATATAGTAGCAGAGATATCTAATAAAACTCTGTTAACATATAAGCAAATAAAACATACAAAGCAATGAAACAGACTATAATAAGTAATAATCAATTAAAAGCTCGGCTAAAAACGTGAGTCTAGAGCCTGCTCTTAAAAACATGAACGTTCTCTGTGGCCCTGAGGTCCTCTGGCAGCCTGTTCCAGAGATGAGGGCCATAATACTGAAAGGATGCCTCACCATGAGTGTGTGTCCTGACTTTAGGGATGACAAGGAGACGGCTGCCAGAGGAGCGCAGAGACCGCGAGGGTTCATATGGTATAAGCAGCTCTGAGAGATAAGAAGGCCCAAGACCATTAAGACACTTAAAAACCATTAAAAGAACCTTAAAATTGATCCTGAAATATACGGGGAGCCAATGCAATGATTCTAAAACCGGAGTAATGTGCTCCCGCCTCATAGTCTTCGTCAGGACACATGCAGCTGAACTTTGTAATAGTTGTAGACTTGAAATAGTCTTTTTGGGAAGACCAGAAAGCAGGGCATTACAGTAATCAATTCTACAGGTGATAAAAGCATCAGCGTCTTCGTATCGGCCCGAGAGAGAATGGGGTGGATTCTGGCAACGTTCTTCAGGTGATAAAAACCTATTTTAAATTATATTTAATGAAATTAAGACTGAACCAAACGTTTTCACACACTTTGGAGAAGAAAGACAAAAGAGCCTTGAAATGTGAGCCAGAACTCACACACTGCTGAATCCTTGAGATGTTCAATTTATCATTTCTTCATTTGTTGGCTGGCAACACCTTTAAAGACAATAAATATGACTGTAATCAAAGATGATTCACAACCGGAAATTCTCCGAAAGATTTATGGCTGATCTAACTAGATTCCCAGTTAACGCACAAAATATTCCTTTGATTACTCAGCATTGAAGAAATTAATGTCTCTATTTAAATTAAAAGAAAGCCTTATCACTATGGTATTTAAATAAGACAAACGATGACAGGACTTAAATAATGACTCTGTCTTTATGTTGGCCTTACATTATTATTACCTTTTATCTTTGTCCAGGATATTAATATTAGAACACTGTGTGAATTAATACTTTTGATCATTAAGAGTTCAGAGCTGAATGAGTAGAAGAAGTAAGTGCTCAGGTCGTCATTAATAACCCTCATAAAGCACAGAAGATGTGACTCTTCAGGGCTTCATTGCCGGGCATTGATCATAAATATTAACTATCCAAAATGGCAAATAAATGGCACCATTTAAAACCTCCATATATGACAAGTTATGGAAGTGCAAAATTTAAAAGTGGAAACATATTTCATGTAGAAAATCTGTCAAAGAGAGAAAAAGCAGGAGATCTGGGATTGGGTGGGCACCTCTTGGCTAGCAGAAGTGCTGTAAACTGACATTTCTATCACAACTGATATACAATGGTATACCACAGTATTAACAAATATCAACACTATTGCTTAGATTACTGACAATGAAAACTGCTCCAAATATAAGTTTAATTATAATGCTTGATTCTTCATAACATGCATCCTGTGACTTCTTCTGGTTGTTAGAAGAATGGAAGCAATATTCTTTTTCCTTGGACGTTTGATCCATCTGCACATCCTGAAGGAGGTCTTAAGCTGTGATGTTTCCAGCACCAGTGATTTTGCAGTAATGACAGATATTCATCAGGTTCAACCAGCACTCTATCCTCTCTAGGACTGCTGCCTTAAGGGCTTCAGGAAATGGCATTCCAGATAAAGATTTGCAAAGAGGAATATTATGTTTTTAGACTGAAGTTGTCAATTTACGATTTAACTGTCCAACCATCAATGGTGAACCCAATGCTCTTCTGTCTGTCAGCAACATACCTCAAAAAGTTATGGACGGATTTCGATGAAATATTCAGGAAATGTCTGCAATGGGACCAGGAACAACTGATTTAATTTTGGGGTTGATCCGACATGAAGCGTGTATCCACCCACCGACCAGCGGTGCTGTTGTGGACTTCTCTCCCGTCTCAGAGAGCTCACAGACAGCCAACCTCGCTCAGCAGCCCCGCTACAGCTGGACCACATAAACAGCAATCTAATCGCGCATGTGTGAATCTCCCTTCTCTGCTTTTCTAGTTCTACATATTTTGTGCAAGACCACATTTTGCAGTAGGACCTGCAGAACACAACTAACCCAAGGCGTCTTTTGGATGCTTCACAGGGGCCTTCCAAGATCTACTGAAAACAATGATGTCATCAAGGTATGAAAATGCAAGTTTAAAAAAAAAGTCTTTTAGAATATTGTGAAGCCCCATGCAGACCAAATACCATTCATCTTCTTGGAACCCTGATTTTTAATGAGATCATCAAATACGTAGCATTGAGTAAGAATCTAGTTTCAAGCTTGAATAGAGGTTGATGCAACATCATGTTGTCCCATTTATCTTTGGAACTAAAATAAGTGAGATTGTTCCTCTTGCAGTTGTAGGGTTGGATTATTCTTTGGGGTTCTGGTTATCTATGCTCATAGGTTTTAGACCTCCATCAAGATTTAAAGGGATCCTTGAATTTAAAACTGCATTTACCTTGTTGTTATTTAATATAGGCAGTTTAGAGCGTCTAATGTACCATACCAAAAAGTCTGTGCTATCTCCAACCTGCTTTCTTATGCAAATCCAGAATTTTGGAATTGTCGTGGAGAAACGGGTCAATCTGAACAAAGCTCTAATAATGCTGTAGACACACACCTTTAGAGTTTACATGACCCCGCCCACTTCAATGTCAGCACTATGTAACTGTTAGTTATAGAACTATTAACTCTATCATCATAGAGCCATCGGTTTAAATTGGCCAATCAGCATGCAGCTCATTTGGACTGTGGCAAAAAAGTATTTGGCAGCCACTGATTTTGCATGTTGTGTTGAGCCACTTCAAAAGATGAGAGGTCTGTAGTTTTCACTACAGGTACACTTCAACTGTAAGAGACAGAATGTAAAAAAAAAATCCAGGAAATCCCATTGTAGGATTTTTAAAGAACTGATTTATATAATGGTGCAGAAAATAAGTATTTAGCATCTACAAAAAAGAGTGAATTCTGGCCCTCACAGACCTGCTACTTCGTCTTTTAGAAGCTCTTCTGAAGCAACCCCATGCCAATGACTGACGCAATCTGCTTTTTAACTGATTGGAATGTTTTTATTAATGTATTGAAATGACTTCTTGTTAAGTGCCTTGAGATGAAATCTGTTGTGAATCGGCGCAATATAGATAAACTGAATTGAATTGAATTTAAGCATGGGGGTGGAAACATTATGCTTTGGGGCTGCTTTTCTGCAAAGGGGACAGGGCGACTGATCCGTATTAAGGAAAGGATGAATGGGACCATGTATGGTGAGATTTGGGGAAAAAACCTCCTTCCATCAGTGAGAGCATTGAAGATGAAACGTGGCTGGATCTTCCAGCATGACAATGATCCCAAACATATCGCCTAGGCAACGAAGGAGAGGCTATGTAAAAAGCATTTCAAGGTCCTGGAGTGGCCTAGCCAGTCTCCAGACCTCAATCCAATAGAGAATCTCTGGAGGGAGTTGAAAGTCCGTGTTGCCTAGCAACAGCCCTAAAACATCCCAGCTCTAGAGAAGATCTGCATGGAGGAATGGGCCAAAATACCAGCTACAGTGTGTGAGAACCTGGTGAAGACCTACAGGAAACCTTTGACTTCTGTTATTGCAAAGTTTTGAGGGGAAAGTATTGACCAAATACTTATTTTCTGCACCATTATACAAATAAATTCTTTAAAAATCTTACAATGTGATTTCCTTGGTATCTTTACATTCTGTCTCTCACAGCTGAAGTGTACCTATGATGAAAATTACAGACCTCCCTCATCTTTTTAAGGGGGGCAAATTACACAATCGGTGGCTGCCAAATACTGTTTTGCCCCACTGTAAGATTCAAGAGTGGGCTGGGAAAACCAGTCTTTCAACTGTAGGGGGATTTGTTGTGGGATGTATTTAGTCATTTGTCAAAAAATGTTGTTCTAGAACCCACAATATTGTTCTCCAACAGATTAGCATTCCTAAAATATATCTGAATTTAAGGAGTTTTATCTGAAACTCTTTTGTTTTTGTATTTTGAAGTTATTCCTTGGTGAATACTGAACCGCAAAAAGCCTGGTCTGCTGTATTTTTACTGATTAGTTGTAGGATTCAGCTGATAATTGGTTCATTACTTCCAGAAAAAATGCCAGACCGTGAGCCCACATGACGAACCTTAATGGTACAATGAAAAGATGTTGGGTTTTTTCTGCATGATGGATTCTGTGATAGTCTTAAACCCACAACAGTCCTGTAGGATTTACTCTTTTAAAACACCTCTGTGAGGGAAAACGAGGACATATCAATAACAGAAATATGTGTGGCTTTGCATGCAGCACTTACTTTAAACAGACAGTCTTCTTTTTCAGGACACTATGAAAGCATATGAAAGTTGACCTGAAAGAATCATCACCTCTTTTCATTTTTAACCTCCAGACGTCTCCTACCCAGTCACCTAATTACAGACCCCTGCATGATAAAAGAAGCTAAACGGCGTGCTCCCTTGGGACCTGCCTGCTGATCTAACAGCTCTAACACCCCAGCAGAGCCCTAGCCCCCCAGATTTATTTCACACAAGCAGCCTGGGGCGGAGCCGCTGTGTTGGGATGATCCCATACATCACACCTCGTGTGAGCACATATTAAGTGCTTCGCTCATCCTTCCACCCCCCACCCCCCACCCCTCCATTAAAAGTAAATAATCTGTTAAGGAGTGGCGCTATTTGTCAAAGCTGACAGGTATCTGTTTGTTCAGAGTGGTAAGGTGTGTGAGGAGGATGAGGGGGCCTGACGTGAGAGGACTCTTATTATCTTAATGCCGTCCCACGATTGACCCCTGAAGCAAAACAAAAATATGCTTTTCTAAGATTAAACATCCAGAAAATACACTGTGGGCCATCTGCAAGTTTCCACTCCTCTGAATTAAAAACCAGTAAAAAATATACACACCAACATCAGTTCATTAACACTAATTTGCTAATGAGAACAGGGCTAAGAGAGAAACCAATTAGTCCCAACACCAAACTGGAATAAATGAGAACTCTGTGGCTGTGTATGCTTACATGTTTTTGAATATTTATGATGCTAAATTCATCGCACTCCCCTCTTATAAATCATGCAAATTTATAAAGCGGTGGTTTTGTTTTAATACAGCGTATTATGTCATGTTTGATGTCGGAGCTGTCACAGAAAGGAGGTAAAGGCCAGGCTGGAGGTGCTTTGTCTGGCTTATTGATGGACACTTCCTGTCAGCCTGCTCTGTGTGTGCGTGCGTGCGTGCGTGCGTGCGTGCGTGTGTGCGTGCGTGCGTGTGTGCGTGCTATCTCCCTGGTGACTGGGGGTCAGTCATCAGCTGTCTTTCCATAACAGATCCAACAGAAATGGCTTGCAGTTTGATTTTATCAAGTAAAGATGTTGTTTCTGGTAATATGCCATTGGGTTACTCAAGTTTCATCATTTTTCCAGTTTTCTAATATTTACCAAGAAATTGTAACATTAAACCAATATATAGCACAGAGTAAGTCTATGTATCAGTTCATCAGTCAGCCCCTATTAATTAATTATGAGAACCAACACATGCACACAAGGCTGACTCACTAACACAACTAAGCACATTACAATTGAACACGATTAGAATCCAGTTGATTACAACTGGATTCAGTGGAAGAACACATTTTAAATGGAGTGTATTAACTCTTCACCTCATATCTTGAATAAGTACTGTTCTATATGCAGCAGATAAACAAACAGGAAGAAATGACCTGCAGAACCATGTAGAAATAAAGGCTTGAATGGTTGGACAAGGAAACAGTTAATCAAGGAATAAGTCTTGGGAGTAACATACACAGTTATTAACAGTAATGGTGTAAAAATGTATTAAAAGTAAAAAGTTCATTAGATCCCCCATCCAGTATAACTAAAGATGTGGCCACTCAAGTCGGCCAGAACTACAGTTTCTCTTAAAACATAAGGGTGTCATGATGTGTGGAGTAAAAGGACCCAAATACTGAGAAGGTGAAGTGAATATTTCATGAAGTCCAGAACGGGAATAGCAACAGGAACCAGACTAGATTAAACAATTATTTTGGTTGCATCTTTTTCCCCCTTTTAAGGTTTTTTTTTTTTCAGTCCTTCCATGGCTACTTTCTACTTTTAAATCCTTTCAGTTTCCATTAATCAAAGTATCCAAACAAATGTATGTCCTGTCTTTTATTTATGTGAAACCTCAAATAAAACCAACACAAATAATCATCATAATCATATCAAAGTCATGTTATTCCATGAAAGCTAAAACCAAAATGTGTGTTGGCAATAGAAGTAAAGCCGGTCCGGCTGTGCCGACCCTAGTGAAAAAGGAGTGATGCAGCAGGTCTGTTACATTAGTTCTGATTAGTTGTTTTTGTAAACTTTTTTTTTTTTGATTGAGGCTTTGCTTCTCTGGACAATTATTCCCTCTAATTTTGGATACTGTGCAGCTGGAAGGATTTTTGTTCTTACTCTTTATAACTTTCAGACAGTCGTTATGGTGCCACGACCAAAGAGCAGAGAGAGAAGGAGGAAGTTCAAACCATCTTTTTCCATCCATCATAATAGGTAAGTATTAGATCCCTGATTCCAACTTGTGTCTGCCCAGCTTTCTAACCATACGGCCAGACAGAGATTTAAAGAGGAGCGTCAAAAGCAAATGAGGTGGAGCTGCAAACAACTGATGGGGTCATCCAAGACATGTTACTGTGAAATTAGCATGTTATGAATGGTTATGACAGTCATGAGTGTCATACAGCCACAGTGTCTTCAGTCAGAGGCTTCTTCAGATTCGTTGCAAGATGACTGCCACCGGAAACCCTTCCTGTCTCTACATCACAATCCATTATGATTGTTTAAGAATACTTGGATCATATGAGTTATAACCAATGATGGGCAGTAAAGTGTTAAAGGTAATGAGTTACTGTAATCCAATTACTTTTTCAAGTAACAAGTAAAGTAAGGGAGTAGGCTACAATTGCAAAAAAGTAATTAGATTAGGTCATACTATTACTTCTGCTCAAGCGGACTGCATTACTACATTACTAGATACATCACTACGTTACTACATTACTATGTTACTACATTACTACGTTACTATGTTACTACATTACTACGTTACTACATTACAGAAAACTCTTAACTAAGATAATAAGTCTAGGAAGGGGACCTAAGGAAACACTAGAGAGCAGAAGGAAGAAATAAATTAGGAAACTAGAGAGAATAAACTTAAGGAAAAAAATGAGGACACAAACAAAAAGGTGAAAACATCTAAGAGCAAGAAGAAACAGAAACAAGGAAGTGCCAGAATAAACTAATAAAGACAAGGAATAACCTAACATGAAAAAACTGGATAAGGAAAAGTTTAAACACAAACAGGAGGGAACAAAAGAAAGCAGCTTGGGGTACAGAGGGGAAGGAAATTAAGTGGAAGGAAAAGGGCATAATGTCCACGGAACCTGACATTTGGACATTAAGAAACATTTTTACCATGTTCACTATTCATAAATATTGTGATAAGAGTAAATTATAAAGCCTGTATTTAAAGGTAGGATCGAATATCTTACATTTTGAAAATACGAAGTTCCCTCTGAAGCCACACCTCCAAGAAAGGCAATTTGTTCATGAAGAGAAGTATGTGCAGAGGGTTTTGGAGGGGCAGATGAAAGTTTGGTGGGTTGATCAGGATGTAATCATTTTGAATGTTCCATATGAAATTATTGGATGTTGTGTTCATTTCAGGGGCTACTTACATTTTTCATTTTGTAAGACATTTCATTTGGTTGTGACTGCGGTGCGAGGAGCATTTGAAGCAATATGGTAAAAAATGCTCCAGAAATCATCTCCTATCCCAACTTAAATTTTTTTAAATGCAAAACACCACTAATGTATGAATCTAAAATTGTATCTGCAGGATTAAATGAATGAGTTCTGAGTCTCCTATTGCTCTCTCTCTTACAGGATATGAATGAAAAAGCTCTCGGTGAGGCCATCGCAGACACCACAGTTAGAATTTACTGAACTTTTCTGACTATAGAGCACAACTGAATACAAGCCACACGTTTTCATGTTGTAACACGAGATATTTACATGGTGTGACTAATATGAAACAAAGTTGGATTTGTTTCTCCTCCAATCTGTGGAAACACTGGAAGTGTAGCTTGTATGTGTGACGCTTGGTAAAGGCTAGGCGCTGGTCTGACTACAGCCAACAGGTGGTAATTTTAGGCTTCAGAAGTAGGCCCAACTACAGAGCCAAAGTTCCTCATGTCAATGCAAGAAAAAACAATAAACAGGTATTTCACAACAATAAGGTGTATTGAGTACTCCCAAAAGAATACAAACAATTAGCAAACCATATTTACAAAACCTATTGGAAGGAAAACAAATGTATACAAAAAATAAGTTCCCCTTAACGGGTTCTCACTCCCAACTCAGTTCTGGTTTATTTCAGAAAAAGATGCTTAGGTGAAGCCATCTTTCCATCATCAGTGCTAATCATCAGTTCCTTGGTTCGTTTGGGTAGCTCGCCATCCACACAGGGAAGAACTGAGGAGATCCAACGGAAGAGGAGATCCAAAGGGTGGAGAACTTAAAGATGAAGGGGGGCAAAACAGATCCAAAAACAAATATATAACCCTAGAAAAAAACCTGACCTAAAATAAAGTCAGACAAAAAACAAAATTAGTCAAGTATAATTAAGAGGGTTAACTCTTAATATTTAAATGAAAAGCAAAACGATTCATGTTACAATAAAACATGACTTTATCTAAGCAATCCAAAAACTGCTTTTTGTCCAATTCTCAATTAGTTAGGCCTATAATTCAATTATGCAATTTATCTAATTATCAAAGGTTCCAATGTGCACAATCCAAAGTATCAATTCAAAATTATTCACATAAAGCGAATATTCAAATCAAAATACAGAAGCTGTAAAAAAACCAGATACAATACTGTGTTTCAACTACACTACATACTAATTTATTTTTTGCAGACAAACATTCCAACCATGCTGACCAGGTAACTTACTGTTCTCTGCTTGGTGTTTGAGCTGCAAGGCAGCTCACTTAGTGAGGAAAGTTAAAAAGAAAGGAAACTCACCAAGAGTTGAAGGTTTCTTACACATACAAAGTTGCAGGACAGCCAGAGCCGAGGTGAGGACAGTGAGGGCAGATTCCGGTTGTCAGTCTACCTCCTGCTTCCTTCTTTTCCACAACAAGTGGTTGTTCCAAATCCAACATAAAAGGACATGAGCCAACTCACAGCAGTTTCAGTGCAGCAGTAGCTTTACCAAACACTAACGGTTGTCCACTCAGGTCTGAGCCTTGTTGGTAGAACTGGAGTAAGTTCAGAGTTGCGGCAGGCACCTTTTAAAGGGGTGTGACCGTGAAATCAGGTGAAGCTACTTCATTGGTTCTGGTTCACCCAGGCTACATATGCATAACTGATTCTGTTGTTTTATTGTGTTGTTTGTGCTTTTTTACTCTTTTTACTATGGAGCTCATTGTGTGTGGAATAAAGTTTGATGATGATGAAGATGATGAACAGAGAATCCACATCGTGGGTCAGTGGGAGCCAGGAGGACCTAAGGCAGCATGCGCTGCTCCTGCATCAGTTGTTAAGCTGCAGCGATCTGTCGCTGCCGGTCTGTGTCCGGTGCATTCACAGACGCTTCAAAGCCTCAGTAACTCTTCAACACGCTGTCAGCTCCTGGTTAGCGAGATGCTTTGGGTACGGTGTCCAGGTCTGAGATGATGCTCAAATGGGACATTAAAATGAAAACGTCTGCATCAAGTGGTCAGTGGTGTGAATACTAATTAGTCAAAATAACCCATGGCCTTCAGATTTTTCAGACACCGTATTAAAAAACTGGTCAAATACGGAAAACATTCGGTAAAGGTGACGCCTGGCTTGAATATAGAGAAACTGTATTTGTTTTTCTTTAAATACAGTGGAATGTGCATAATATAGTTTTATGTGTTAAACAAATTTCTTTGTCTGTCTCAGACTGTTGCATTTAAGTTCACTTTGCTTGATGCAATGTTCATAAAGTAAAAAGATTAAAACTAATAATTGTTAAAAAGAGACAGTTTTATTTAGTTCAATTTTACATGTTGGAATATGCATATAGTGCAATCAGGTTGTGTGTCAGGTTTTTGAAAAGTAATTAAGTAACAAAGTAACTATTCACTTTTGAAAATTAGTAATTAGTAAAGTAACAGGATTACTTTCTTAGAGAAGTAATCAGTAATTAGTAATTTATTACTTTCTTCAAGTAACTTGACCAACACTGGTTATGATAACATTTAATTTCCCTTCATACACAAAAATTTAAACTAAGATATTTTCTGAAATTGTAAGGTCAGAAAAAAATGAGAAAAATACTTTGCTGAGATTTTAAAGCAGTTATGGCCGACAAAAAATGCCAGTGTTTAGATTTAAGATTTACGTGTTAACTTTACAAGATGCGCATGTGGATCATTTTAAAGGCATGAGGAGTCCATGCAGCTCTTTTTTTGGGATCAGAACGACTTCTCCCGGATTCAGACTTGCCATTAACAAGTCGAGAAAACATACTCCTTCATAAACTGTACTTTCTATTAAACAAGTGGCTATCAAAACGGCATACCTTTTTATAAGCTGTATTTTCTATGAAGCAAAGACCTGTGAAAACAGCATACCCAGACCCAGTCACAAACACTGGTATGCTGTTTCAATAAAGTAGGCTAAACTGACAGACGGCACTATAAAATAAACTTCCAGTATGCTATTCTGACAGGGTATGCCACATCGACAGAACAGGCAGCTGAAAGGATTTTTGCTGATACTTTTTTAACTTGAGGCATTTGTTATGATGGATAACCATAGCAACAAGGTGGTTTACAACTGGGAGCAACTGATTAACATCACAAAATCTCAAATAATACTTCAACAGGAGCCTCAAATCCCAGATGAGTTGAAAAGGAGGCGCCGTGGATCCAGAGCACGGGCAAAGAGGAGAGAGAGAAGGAGGAAATTCAAACGGTCTCTTTCCTTGATCATAATGTGAGATCGTTGGTCAGTAAGTTGGATGCTGTGGAACCTCTGGAGATTAGTGTGCAAAGAAGGATCCTTCATAAAATGAAGAACATTATGGACAACCCCTCAACATCCTCATCATCAGACTGATACAACAACAGTGCCTTGTCATGGGAAGAAAACATCTGCTTTTCATATGGATGAAGCTGGAGTCTGGATCTGCGTTTCGTATATTTTATTATGGCAGGTATTGTACATGAGCCTGTCTGGGCCAACGCTCGAACTCTCTCTCACCCCAGATCATGTCTGCCTTTTGTAAACAGCTTCTGCCTTCAGTCCCCTGATGTTATGTCTTCATTGTAAGGTTAACCAGAACACTCCTCACAGCTGAGGAGTCAGCAGTCAGATCAGAGCGGGAGAAAGGCCTCTCCCCTGACTGTAATAATTATGTCATGTGCCCCAGATGGCTTTACTAATAATTACTTAATCAATTAATTGACATAACCTTGAAATGTTTCTTAACAGCCTTCAGTCAGAAGCTTCTTCAGATTCGCAGTAATACATACTGCTACAGCAGATCATCCCTGCCCATGGCCATCAGTATCCATAACATATTTTTGAAGAACCTTGGATAACGAGTTACAAGAACATTTCATTTCCCTCTGAGATTGATAAAGTATGTTGGAATTTAATTGAACAAAATTGCTGCTATGTAGTCAAATTCTAAACATGTGATGCTTAGTTGAAATTTTTAATGTTTATAAATGAATAAATAGTTTTATGTTCATATAAAGTGTCACAAAGCCATTAAGAAATGTCTACTTATACAATTAAAAAAGCTTTACAAGTGTTGTTCCTTTAAATGACAGAGATCTCTCAGAATTTGCTTTGCAGTCCACTGAAAAGTTTTTCCAGTTCTTTCTATAACAGAGATGAATGTCGTGATACATAATAGAGACTGTTGCATCACAGCTCAGAGGAAAATACATTATCTGGTGTTAAATGATCCATGAAGGAATGAAAGGAGCACAAAGAGCAGAGAAGGAGGTTAAATGCTCAGCAAATGAAAACCTCTGGGTATTCATGTTGCCTATGTCCGTGTCAGGAACTTTGAGGCCCCAAATAGGTCTTCAAAACCTTACCTTAAACCAGAGGCTGAGCGCCGGCCCCTGACCCGGCCCCGCACACTGAACATGATTGCCTTTGTTCTGCGGAGAATATTCAAATGAGGCCCCATAAAGACAGGGAGAGTGGCTCGTAACACAGTGATTCTTCCATACTGCGGCAGATGCCGCACCATGGCCAGGGTCATGGCGCAGCGGTTAACAAAGCCCTGCATGGCTACAATGATCCACACTGCACACTCACTGCAATTTAGCTTGAGTAATAGATGGGGGTCACACTGGGTCACTTTCAATTTCCACATCCCAGGGAGAAAAATGAAAACAACTCATTTGCACATATCTGAATAATTCAGTCAGTCAAAGAGAGCAGAGATGAAAATATGGGTCTGAAGAGAGGGAGAAGAAAGAGCAGACACTGTTGCATGTCCTGTGGTAATGACAGCCAGCTTCTTAGTCATCTTGCATAAAGGCTAATGATGAATCTGACAGAGGATATGAATCCAGATGTAAGAATAAAGCGACTCCTCACTCGGGAGGCTGCGCTGCCTCTGGTGAGCTTTTAAACTTATCATAAATGTATTAAGATTGCAGCGGCCCATGAAACAGCTGTAGACAATTAATCTTGTGCAAATCTTATCCGAGGAATTGGTTTCTGCAAAGTAACATCTGCTCCGAGAGGCGATTATTCATGGGCATCGCACAGCCACGGTGCTTGTATGCATAGGGCACAATCACTGCCAATGAAGTAAAAATTTATAGTTTTCCCTGTTCAGTAAAACTAACATTCAGCAGCATTAAAACATCATCCATCAACATTGTCCTGGGGCCCGGGGCCATCCCTGGCAGACAAATTAAAAAGTATTCATTTTGCAAAGAAGCTGCACAGCGTGCTGCTCCACTGGACTCTTTTTTTTTTTTTTCTCCTGAATCGCTTCTGAGAGGAAAATTGGAGCCGGTGTTGCTTTTTGCTCTGCTGGAACAGTGTGGAGGAAGAGGAGAGATGAACCTGGTCCCCTGGAGACGGTGATCAGGAGGTACAGGCCATGATGGATGGCAGTCAATGTGGACTTGGCAAATATGAACCTGGATTAAAACCAAGCCTGCTCATTTTCTTACAAAGTTCTGTGGGAGATAAATGCCTCCCAGCTTTTAATACAATTTATTTCTGGTATTCTACTGAGCTTGATTGTTTTTCCCTTCAGAACTCCCTTCTAGATCTTTTATTAGCAAATGTTTATTTTCATCTTTTCATTTGGGTTATTTTGTGGTTTGTCTCAAATGTTGTATGCTGCTGGCCAAAATGCATCATAAAAATCCTGACTTGCTGGTTATTTCGTCCCTTCACCTGTTGGTTGGTTTGTTTTTATGCTGTTTGTTTCTAATGATAAAATCAAGAGGCATTAAGGCACTCAGAGTAAAACATTGGGGTCGATGTGAAGTTCTTGTTACTCTGCCACATTTAAAGGTTAGTAATTTAAAGATCTGCAGCAGCACAGTGGTATCCCAAAACAGGGCCTGGGGGAGGGAGCAGTGCCTGCCCCTCTACATTTGGCCACCCCACCACCCCCCTAGTTTCACTAAGTTGAAACATTTATTTATTTATTTATTTATTTACAGTGAGGAACATAAGTATTTGAACACCCAGCGATTTTGCAAGTTCTCCCACTTAGAAATTATGGAGGGTCAGAAATTCGCCTAGTCGGTGCATTCCCACCATGAGAGACGGCATTTCAAAAAATTCAGGAAATCACAATGTATGATTTTTTAAAGAACTTATTGGTATTTTATTGCTGCACATAAATATTTGAACACCTCGCCATCAGCAAGAATTCTGGCTCACAAAGACCTGTTACTCTGCCTTTAAAAAGTCCACCTCTACTCCACTTATTCCTCCTAATTTAGTAGCACCTGTCTGAACTGTTAAAGACACCTGTCCACCTCACAGTCAGTCAGACTCCAACTACTACCATGGGCAAGACCAAAGAGCTGTCAGAAGACACGAGAGAAAATTGTAGTCCTTCACAAGGCTGGAAAGAGCTACGGAGCAATTACCAAGCAGCTTGGTGAAAATAGATCAACTGTTGATCAACTGCTGTAAAGACGACTCTCAGTCCCCCTCAGACTGGGGCTCCATGCAACATCTCAGCTGAAGATGGTTCGTGGCTGGGTCTTCCAACATGACAATGAGCCGAAGCACACAGCCAGGATAACCAAGGAGTGGCTCTGTAAGAACCATATCAAGGTTCTGGAGTGGCCTAGAGAAGATCTGTGTGGAGGAGTGGGCCAAAATCCCTATAGCAGTGTGAGCAAACCTGGACAGGAACTACAGGAAACGTTTGACCTCTGTAATAGCAAACAAAGGCTTCAGTAGCAAATATTAACACGGATTTTCTCAGGTGTTCAAATACTTCAATACTGTTCATTCATTTATTTCTTCTGTTACTTTTGTGTCCCTCATAGTTTGGTAGTTTGACCTGTCCAACCCCAACAGAGGTGGGTGGAGTACTACCTCCATATATTTTTACTCAAGTAAAAGTAAAAAGTAGTCATCCAAGAAATTACTCAAGTAAGAGTAAAAAAGTATTTTGTAAAATGGCTACTTAAGTACTGAGTTACTGATGATGTCATCAGATGGAAAAACATAATGTATGTGCAAATTCGGATATTTTAAAGACTATAATAAAATACTTATACAAATAAATAACAGTATTACAAAATAACAAATTCAGGGAAAAATTCAGATTCAGGCTTATGAAACCCACACTTACTGTAAATAATCTATATCTATATGTTAGAACAATGTAAAGTACTTCCAGAGACAATATGTAGTGCTTACTGGATTTTCTTTACTCCTAAAAGTACATTTATTTTCAAAAAAATACTCAAAAATGTAACTGAGTAAATGTAACTACTACCCAACTCTGCCCCCCAAGCATATAACATTAGAGCAAAATGAAAGTCCTAATATTCTGTTTAAAGTATTACTTTGTTGTGATATATTATTATTACTATTATTGGCCACTATCTGGTCACATGTAAAACGTTCTGGGGTCCCCCTTGTTATATCACTGGGCCCTGGTATTAGAACGTAGAAGAACATCTAAGGCAGACGTCTGCTTGGTGTGGAACCTAAAGGATAAATTGTCAAACCTGTTCTTTTCATCAAGGAAATTTAAGGAAATGTCAGCAGCCACAGATCCGCAGTGTTGTGATATAATCGCGTAGAATGGAGATTGATCATTTTCTTCTTCTTCTACCGTCTGTTGGAATCTCACAGATGGCAGTATCATTTACCGCGCAGGCTGTCAGCTGGAGCTGGGCCAGACGCTGTTTTTAATACAACTTTGATCATCTGTAACTTTGGCTGCCTGTCAATTGTTGTGATCTGTCAATAATTAAAAGCTGAATTCATTCAATAAATTATGACTGATCCTAGTAATTTACCTAAAACATTATCAAAGTGATCTGACACACAGGGAGGGAAATTAGACAAAGAACAGAGGGGGAAAAAAGGAAAAACTCCAAACTCAGAGAGCAAAAACTCCATAATCCATGAAGCTGTGGTACTAATAACAGTGGTGGTACCAAATGATGGAAAAAGATTATTGATATTATCTGAAATGATCCAAATCATGCACAGAATGTAACTACAGTGGACCCCTGATATTCTCGGGGGTTAGGGACCACAGCTGACATCAGTGAATAGTTGTGAGATCCCACTTTAAATATGTTTATAGCTGTCTATTTTCATAGAAAGACCAAATGTACCTTAATATGCACAGTGCTAACCGTGTGTATTAATGCAGTCAGCACTACTGCAGAACCTAACATCTGCCTTACCTTCGCTCCTGGGGGTACAGCCAATCAGTGGCAAACAAAATGAATGCTGCTTCTGCATTGGCTGCTTTTCAAATGCCAGCCAATAGCATGTAACTAGCATTCTAATCATATTTTTCAGCTTTCCAGGCTGCATTTTTCTAGCTTTTGAATTTTGTTTTAGCAACACTTTTGCTGTGTTGATGCAAACAGCAAAAGATTGGCCCAGTGTTCATTGCTTTGTGTTGAATTTCATGTTTTAATGCTTTCCACTCGGTGAAGATATGTTGCATGTGCTGTAAATCCATCTATTTGCATACATTGCATGGAAAAAAATCTCTTTGCACAAAAAATAGTAATCATCAGAGTCAGTGTTGTGTTGGTAACCGTTCATCCTCCTTCCAAAAGAAATCAACAACAAAAATGGAATGAAAAATGACTTTTATGGGTTTTTAATAAAAAAAGAAAAAAAGAGAGTTTGATTATTAAATCTACTACTTCAGGAGTTAGGCAGGTAGAAGAATAATGAACATTTGTTATGTACAGTAAGAACTGAAGTTAGTATTGGCATTCATGCAACTATTGGAATAAATATTTGGATATGATGTTTTTATGATAAAGCAGCAGTTTTTCATTCCAAGGGACCCCCATGGACCCCCCCCCCCTCACATGGAGATCACTGCAGGTAGGTCTCACCTGATGGCCCGCCTTCTCACCTTCTCACCTGATGGCCCGCCTTCATCTCACCCCTTCGTCATGTTTAAAGCTCAACATGGATTGTTCGATGTGACACGCTCAATTTATCATTAGTTGTGAGGAGAGAACGGATGAGTACACTTTCAATTTAGTTCCGCTGCTTTCTCCATTCATCATGCCTCTCATCATCCATCATTTGTGCAGCTTCCCTCCACACTGAACACACTCTCATCAGTTTAATGCAATTAATCTTAATGCTGAGATAATTCCATATTAATGAAGCAGGACTTTTATTTGATTGTTGCTTTGATGAAGTCGTGTCTGCGGCAGCCTCAACAGTGGTGGGCTATGTGTGTTGCCCACTGAGCATGAAAGTGAGGACGTTTCTCTGTGTTTCCTTTGTGTCATTTCTCGGCTGAGGTTTATGTATATTTCCCGGAGAGCCAGTGACGCCGGCGCCTTCTGTCTTCATACAACGAGCCCTGAGAAATTGGAAAAGTTGCAGCAATAGATAGGAGGTGACCTGGAAACAAAAGCAATCAGGACTCCAGGAGGGAGGGTTAGGGGGGTGTCTGCGGCAGCCATCAGGCTTAAATTCAGCCGTGCTGTCAATAAAAGAAGAAATACCTTCTGAGGCACGGGGCTGAGGGCAAAGAGGAGTCTGCAATTTCACACCTTCATGTACCTTGCCGGAGGACATTTTTCATGTGCCTTCACTTTCTCATTCACTAAAAGCCAGCCAACAGTTTGTAGATGATTCCTCGGATAACAAACAGGAGGAGGACTGAATGTGATTGGAGGAGGAGGTCAGAGGCTCACCTCTGCCATCTAATCATTGCATAATTATTTTTTCAAGACAAAAAAAACTGGAATTTAACCACAAATCAATCAGCATTCCACTTGAAGAACATTCGACTCAATTGAGGCTCAATCAAAGCAGAAAAAAATCAATTCTGACCAATTACAGCCTGTTTCATTAGAGTATGCAAAGTTGGTCTCATGTTTCCCTCTTCTGGTCAGAGGCTGCGTCTGATCTGGGGTCAGTTTGTGCTGCTGCTGCTGCTGGTCTGCAGCAGAACAAAAGGCTGAAAACTAACAGCGCAGCATGTGTTTTTATCTGCCTCCAGTTTAATCTGCTTCATCTTCCTGTAGGTTGTGTTCACTCGTTTTCATTGTGGAACATTTTAAACCCCAAATGTTCTGGACACATACTTTAAACATTGAGTTAAATAAAGGGATGACATCTAGTGGCTCAAACTGGAAACTCCAATCAACAGCTGCAATCCAAAGCCAGTGTTTGTTGTTAATAGAAACGTGTATCCTGGCTGTGGATCAAGTGAATAAAATATGCATTTCATCCAGGTGTGTGTGTAATCTCTGAGGCAGCAGCATGGTGGGCAGATCCGAGGACTTTTATTGATCCGTCCCTGCGAGCTGCATTGTACCTCCTCAGCATCACATACATTACAGCAGCAGCACAGAATAGATGGCAGAACAATGTATTTAAAGGCATTACACTCCAACTAATGGCAAGTCTTAGAGGGAGCCTCAGTCATTTACCCCGTGACCGCTCAGTTCCCAGCACAGCACCAGTTAAAATGATGTCCTCTGCAGACTACACTCACTTGGATTCAATTTGGAAATGTATTCATATTTACTTAGTGTACCTGCATTGCATTTGTATGGATCAGCGGCGGGTAAGAGTAAAATTGGACCAAATCGAATTAACATATTGGGACATACGGGGTGGTTGTATGGAGTCCACAGTCGGGGTCACTCCAATGCCTTTTATGATGTCCCTCTGAAATCTATCTGAATCACATTAAATTGGACATAAAGATGTGCAGACACATACATCACAGTAAATGGTGTGGTGGAGCATCGCTCGCCAAGAGTCCCACCTCAACAATCGGGTTATAGAACCGGCTTTAGATCCTATTAATAATTCACAATCTTGTTAGCGGAGAACAAACATTTCTGTTCAAGCAATTTGAGTTGTGGGATTGTTATTACAGGCGGGCGGATGAGGAGGAGGAGAGGCTGTGAAATGTAAGCCTGCTTGTGTGTGGAAGAATAACTCCATGCTATTTCACACTCTCTGCTTTCTTTATTAAAGCGCCGTCACAGTAAACATGTTGCCACCGACTCTGATCTGCAGCTCTCCTCTGTCTCATCTACCATCTCCTTCTCACAAGGACACCAGCATGTTTTAGTAATAGTCAGGACAACGAACCTGGGACCATCAGACATCACACGATCCTTTAATGCATCATATTCTGTGTGCTCCTTTAATTTAAAGGCCTGCTGTATTTAGTTCATGCTCCGTTATTTTAATCATTCATAAAAATCACTTCATTTATAATAAAATCATATGGTCACAATACCTTTTAAGCTGCAACACAGTATTTATGAACTATAAGTTAGAAAATGATTGTAAACTGTGACAGAAATACCACTAAATGTATTGAAAACATGCTTGATGTGTATAAAATGTGTTGATTTGTTTTATTCTTTATCACCACAATCAGGTAGAAGCATTTTAAATCCTGTGCTGGCTTATTGACTTTATGGGTTCTGTGTATAAATATAGAAATAGCATTCAAATATCCCGTCCATGTGTTGGACAAGTAGTCAGTGGGATGCTGCCCTCTCCTCTAAGCTTTTACAAATTGTTTAATTTACTGAACTGCTTTTCAGATATTATACAATCATAAAAATAATTATTAAAAACTGCAGAACGTAGATTTTTGTAGCAGTTTCAGTAGAAGTATTTAAGGTTTCAGTTTTGTTATTGTGTTACAGTACATGTACGGTTCTTAAAGGATTATCATGCTTTATTATTTATAGCGTCACCTCCGTAAACAGTTTACAGCACTATTACTGTATTTCAAACTGCTTTAATATCACAGAATTTTAAATAAGTATGTCCAAACTTTGTATTGTTTCATCACTACTGTGTTATATCAATTATAATTATGAAATGTTAAATAATAGCTGCCACAATAATTACAGTTAGTTTGGTGGCAAGCAGATTTACAAACATTAGATACATTTTAATATATATATATATATAATATTTAGTCTCTGGTCAATTAGAGTATAAGGAGCTCTAACGTTAAAGTTTTTGTCTACTCAGATTTTAATTGAATGTTCTGGAAATGTGTTTCTACTTGAGTTTTTTATATGCAGTACAAAAATGTTTTAGCTTTAAGATTTCCGAAAGAAAATATCACCAGTTAAGAGAATCCAGTGTTGGCTGCATGAGTTTAGGATTTTTGTGTAGAAACATTAAGTCAGCATTATAACACAGAACGAGTGAATGGTCCCAATCTAAAGGTTTCCTTTGTTCCGTCAGGATCACATAAACGTGACTTTTCCTCTTGTTTTTTTATTTTTTGTTTCTCAGGTTAAATGAACTGTTTCTCAGATAATAAACAATCATGCCCTCATAAAATAAAATAAAAAATACTAAATGTCGTTATGAAGCTGTCCAGTCAGGTCTAAAGACGCAGGTATCTGGTTTGATCAATCACTCTTTAGTCTTTCTAAACTGTTGAGCTGAAACAGTTTTTTAATTTAAGAAATACTTACACTTTTATGGCATCTTGATAAGATTCTTATCAAGATGCCATTTAAACCAAAAATGTAAGCACCTAGAAAACTCAACAAGTCATCCTTTTGCCTTCTTCTCATTTCAAACCCCACAGTTTCATCCTTTCTGCAGGACAGGCTTACTGTCCGAGGTGGTTGTCTCCTCATTCCTACTGACTCTTACAGATCATTCACCCAAAAAGATTTTTTAAAAGTGTAAGAATCAAAACAACTCTTTTTAAATTGTGTGGAAATGCATGAAACCTTTTCTTTTTAAATCCAAAATCCATTGCACATCCCTGCAGTAAGGAATCAGTGCTGAACTAATGCATGAAGTATATTTAAATGTGTGAAGATCACATGAAAATGTCAAGTAACAGAAGGAATAAAATAACAACTTATAAATGCAGAACCTTTCAGTACATCTGATGTTATAAGAAATATGATTTTTATTTTCTGTCCTTTAACAAAAGCTCCATAAAAATAACATCCAACATTCCCACACACAATGAACACGGTCGCCGTGGTGACACTGACAAGAGAAAAAGGAAATGTCCTCCAGTCTGGGAGGAGCAAACCAGAAAAGCAGTCTTATCACACACTGCCCCCTGCTGGTGGATGGGCATTGCTACACACACAAAGTACATAGAAAGCATTTCATAAAAATAAATGACTGATTGAATATTAAAACAGCCCTCCCTGCAGGAACAGTGAGCTGCAGCTAAAAGCTGATCACATGTTCCTCACAGGAAGATGGCCATTGATCCAGCATTATTGATCTTGACTACATTGTTCTGTGGGGTCGATGCCGTTTTGTCCCACTATGAGGTTGCTGTACATCTTCTGCTGCTCCTCTTTAAATGAATCCTTTACTTTCCCTCTTTTCAGTCCTCCATCCCTGCAGGAAGCAAATATACAACCACAGCCTCATGTTCAGAACCAGTGATGTGAAAGAGATCATCCACCATTTAGGTTAAAATGACACAGTGCTGGGTTTTAGATCACCGAGATACATCATAGATACACTATAACAGAACCTCCTACATGTGCAGGGTTATGTTTGTCTCATCAGCCGGATGATAATCATCTCTTTTCCTCTGAGTCCATCTGTTCACATCTCCTCCTAGAAGCTTTGTTTTCCTTCTTAAATTTGGATTATTCAACTTTTGTTTACAGTTCATCATCTGGATGCCTTTCACTAATGTAACATTCAAGCACCAGTACAGTCAAAATATGATGATAGATAGATAGATAGATAGATAGATAGATAGATAGATAGATAGATAGATAGATAGATGGATAGATGGATAGATGGATAGATGGATAGATGGATAGATAGATAGATAGATAGATAGATAGATAGATAGATAGATAGATAGATAGATAGATAGATAGATAGATAGATAGATAGATAGATAGATAGATAGATAGATAGATATTATTTATATAAGTTATTTCATTAGAATCCCGCTGTGATCTAGTCTAGTTAGGCTGTTACTGAAGGTGTTTATGGTTTCTGCTGTTTGGTAAGTTGTTCCAGTCTGGACCAATAGGCCCAGATCCCTGGTGGGAAGGAGAATGGGTGACTGTCTTATACTGTATGTTTATGTCTTAACACTTTGCTGTGATGGGCTAAAATCTGAGTGTTCAGTGGAGGCTCGTCCTCACCATGCCAGGTCCAACAGTCCTCCCTGATGAGCAATGGCTGATTTGACTCTGTTGGCAAACTGAGCTGCATCCTCTCCATCCTGCTCACAGAACACACACATAAACATGGAGTTAGGACCAGACAGAGCAGCTTGGACCCACACTATAGGGAAGGTCAGGATAGTAAGCTTCATGTTGGATGTTTTTGTGCACAGCTTGATGTGATTTCACCTGGAATCAACTAAAATTCACTTAAATCAGTAGAGGAATAATCACAAAGTTTTATGCTTGTATTTTTATTTTTACCACTAAGTTGACCTAAATGTGCCAATGCTTTTTGACCAAAGACATTGTGGAAATAAAAATTTTATTTAGTTTTAGAATACAAAAAGTACAACTAAATTGATTTAATTCAATTTCACATCTCATATCTTTTAAAGCTGTGCCATCAAATAATCAGGTGTGTCAAATAAATACTTAAACAACCAAGACATAAAACTCTTACTTTGCTCCATACATCCCACTCTGAGAAATAAACATGCAGAGGAATATTTGGGATTGACAGAGAGGTCTCTGCACTGCTTCAAAGAGGAATGAGGGTTGTGTATAGTTTAAGGTTAGCTGCTAAATTTCAGCTGTATTGAACAGTCATGGCAAAAGATTTTACGGCTGATAGAAATCTGGTTCTTTACAAAATTTAGGGCTTCTATTTTTATTTTTTTTTTTAGGCAATTTAAATAGATTCTAGGTTATCATGAAGGGTGATCAGATGAAATTCAAAGTCTATAAAAGTTATTGAAAATTCACCTAATCGCAAAAATCTAATTTGCACTCTGCTTCAGCCTTGTCACAAAGTGACCTGCTTACAGCACTATAATGATCTTATCTTTACCTCAAGGCAAAGAATCCTTCTGATTGAATTAGAACAGCAGAACGGTTGCTTTCAAGGGAAGAGTTGCTTAAAATCTTTTTTTTCTTTTGTCAACCATGGTTACCTCCAAGGAACGGGTCATCATTGCTTTGCATCAAAAAGGCTTCACAGGCAAGGATGTCGCTGTTAAGACATATTAAACCCAAATGAACCATTTATGGAATCATCAAGAACTCCAAGGAGAGAAGTTGAACCGTGGTGAAAAGAGAATCCAGTCAAGATTATCATGACCATGATGACTGAGAATCTACACCAAGGTAGTGGGAAAGCTCACTCTCAATTTCATTCTGAACACTCCGGTGAATAAGGAATGGATTTGATACATCCACCAGGACTAACTTTGTTCAATCGTTCAGAAGTTTGGTAAGGAACAATGAGATTGTCCTAGCATGATGAGGGAAATGTGGCTCAGGGATCAAAACCGAAACACTTTGGGTTTTAGGCCAGGAAAGTCCCCAGATCTTTATCCCATTAACAACTTTTTCATAGTTTTCATAAACTTAATGTATTTTTCAATCAATTCTATAATATTCTGAAACTTTTAATTAAGAACCTCATCATAAATGCCCGGCAAACAGACTGAACAAAAATGAAGCAGTGAAGTTTGTGAAAAATTTCTCTGGTTGTAAATTTCACAGGACAAGACTGCCACCTTTAGATCAAAATGAGAAATGCACCAATAAGTCTTTATGAGTAATTATGAGAGTGTTACCATCCTACCAGCCCTGACATTCCACTAATCGGTAACCTTCTCATTCATTGGGTCCTTTATTTAGATAAAACACTTTTAATGTCTGCAATGATTTTTAAAAGTTGTTTTTTTTTAGTTTGGTGTCACTTTTTAAAGTTTCCCTGCACTGGGCTCTGAGTTCTGCACATAAACTTTCTGCATGTGTTCAGGTAGAAAACAGCTGGATTAGTTCCGTACACGTGCGTACCGAACCGACAGGACCGTACCAAAAAATGCAAACACATGTACAGTTACACTCCTAATAAAGGCTTTTTCCCCCAAAAAAACAGAAAGGCTATCTGGGGTAGTGTAGCTGGAGTTTGTGGTTGCCTTCAAAGCCAATCAGATCGCTTGGAAAGTGAAGTGATGTCAGGTTGGTGTGTACCTGTATGGTCATGGGAGGGAGGTACCACACATTGACAACTATGGCCCAGCTGGTCATCATGCGCAGCAGGTAGCTAACCATGTTGTATTTACTGCTGTTCCAGAAAGCATCCCCAAATCGAGGGTCGTACTGGAATAGAGACAAAACAAGACACTAAGTTCTGAAAGTCTGGTCTGCTTTAGAGCTGAACCTGAAGGTGTGCTGAGGAACCAGGAGAGTCACTCTGATTGCTTTTACCTTGATAGCAACAGGATAAATCCTTCCTCCAATTTCAAAGCTTCCCTTTTTAAACATCATGACCGAGGTGTTGTTGACACATGTTCCTGTTGGAAACAAAGACAAAGACAGAAGTCACCAAACCATAAAAATCATCATGATCATTCCTTCTATAAAACACAACCAAAGATGCAGACCTTCAGGAAATATGAGGATGGGAAGTTTGGTCTTTGCAGCAACGTGATCCCTCAGCCTGCAGAGAGAGGACCATAAAACCACGAGTCTGAATCTGAAATGAGTTTCATGAATCCTGAGCTTCATTCGGGATTCCTGAATCATGTTTAACTGTGACTCTGTGGGGAAATGCACATACTGTATTGTTGGTGTAGTGTGGTCACAAAGCAGGAGTTTGACCAAGAATGTGTGAGGTGATTTTTTCTTGTGTGATTTCCTGAGCTGAACTGGGAGTCTGGGCTGACATATTAACACACATGTTGTCTTTAAATCAACACTTGATCTTTAAAACCCAGTTTTAATCAGCAGCTTGTGTTTGTGAACATTTTTTCTAGACAGAAGTTCCTATGCAGTGATTTAAGGAGTCACACACATCTTTTCAGGCTGGATTTATATATGGTAGAAAGATTTTATTATCATTTGCACCACAAAACCCCCAGAAAATTAAACTTTTTGAAATCCCACCAGAGATTTCCAACAGAGTTTAGGTCTGGTGACTATAAGGCCCACACTAGTATCCCCCAGGACTTCAAACAGCTGAATATTTTGAATACTGCCGCTCTGCTGCAGAGGCTCAGGTCTTCTGGAGTGCAGGGTCGACTCCTCAGGACCTTCTGTGACTCTGTAGTGGCATCAGCCATTTTTTACGGTGGGGTCGAGTGCCTTCTCCGGGTCAGGGACGAGGTCATGCCCCAGCTGGAGGAATAGGTATGTGGGGGTCTTCTCGATTCGTCTCTTGATTTTTAACAGTGCTGTCTCATTTTATTGGACAGAACTGCTGCATTCATCTGAATTTTCTCACAGTTTTTTCTCACTTTGCCACGTCTTAGTCTGTCTTCCTTTAATTCCATGTTTTTCATTTCACACCAGTTAAACATCAGCGTTGTTGTTTTTAAGTTCGTTTTAAATAAAGCTGTAAGTGAGTGACTTCATTGGTGTCTGTTGGCCTTCTAAAACAACAATCTGAGTCTGATTTAAAAGGTTTTGGTAATAGTTTTCGTGGCTAAATCTTGTATTTTGTTTTGCAGACACAGGTTTCATAAACCATTTTATATCATGTGAAAGTAATGCATAGATGTCTTATAGTTAATGAATTCACTCTGATTGTCTGCTTTAGTTTTTTTCTTGCATTGATCCATGCCAGGTGAGATAAACTCCACCAGTTTTTCTAGCCCTACATTAGTTTTAGAGGAGTTCTTCTAAATAGCTGTAAAACAAAAAAACTTATTGCTGTCATGTGAATTTCATCCTCACCTGCTGGTCACTGTGTGCCGATCTTTCATCTCTGACCTTTCGAACCAGACATGGGGGCAGGACCTGAGCATTGACCTCTGAAGGACCCCCATCAGACCTCCATGAATCTGTCCCACCTGTGGACGAGGTGGGATAAGAAAAGGTGTCACAGACCGACTTGTTTTCACCAGAAATGAGACTCACCATGGCGTAACAACCATCATTGGCCAGAATCACCACATCGATGGGTGTGGTGTGGTTTGCAACACATATTCCTCCTTTCTGAGGTCTGTTCTCTCTGCAGAAACATTAGCAAGGAGGCAAATGTGGAATATGGAAAATTAGCAACTGAATACAAATAACCGAAGTTTCAAAATGTATATTTTTTTCTAAAGAGTCTGATAAGTTGTTGTGTTTTTAGTCTCGCATTTGACAGATTTTTTGTCCAGTCCTGTTAGTTAAAACATTAAATAGATTGGACTGCACTGTGTCTTAAAAAAAAAAAATGGACAGCAAAACAGACATGGCAGGCCTAAAAAAACTTCTTTATCAGATCATCAGTAAGACATAAGAAAAGAACATGAGTCTATGTGTCTAAGTACTATCGTCTAGCTGCCTTTTATTTTGATGAGAGCGAAAGAAATTTGGTTTATTTAGTATTATCTTATTACTCTACCAATCAGTTTGAAAATCATTTGGTATTTTATTTGTAGTTTAGAACTTATTCTTTGAACTCTAAATTTTCTGAACAAATAAGTTGAAATGTAAAAGTCAAATAAAAAGTTCTGCAATGTGTTGGAGGTTGGAGCATGAATGGATCTCTATGGTAACTGACCTGTTGTGGTAGTGGATGGTAGCAGAGAGGCCTCTGGCACAGATCCTGTAGCAGGTTAGGTGGACCAGCTCACTCAGCCAGTTCTTTGCTCTGATTTATGCACATAAAAAAACAGATAAGAAGAAAGAAGGGTTCAGAATTCATTTTAAAAATAGGACAATGCTATTCAAAGAAGTTTGCAAAGATATTCAAAAATACTTCCAGTTTATTTTACTATTTTACAACCATAAACCTCCTTCTACTTTAATGGGATTCTGTGTGGTAGACCAACACAAACCAGACATGTGTTACAAATACAAATCTTAAAAATGTCGCCTGCAGCTATTCCTCAGATACTACTAAATAAAATGCAAGCTACCTAGTCAGTAAAAAGAGTCCCACATGTGTGTAATGTAGTCTTATCATAAATCCATCCATCCGACCATTATCTGTACCCGTCCCTCTTCTGCAGGGTTGCGGGGGGGCTGGTGCCCATCGGGGTGAGAGGCGGGGTACACCCTGGACGGGTCACCACTCCAACGCAGCTTATTAGAAATCTAGCTTAGGTTTGTTTTAGAGAACATCAGTCAACAAATAGCATCATGAAGACCAATGAATACATTAAAAAGGTTGAACATGGTGCTCTGGTCAAAGAAGATCGAAGAAGAGTTTTCCTACATGCAAAAAATTTAACACTGCGCATTAACCTAAAAACACCATACCCACAGTGAAACACGGTGGTGGCAGCATCATGCTTTGAACATTCTCTTTTTAGCAGGGAATGGGAAGTTGGTACTAGGTGACGGGAACATGAATGAAGCCAAAAACATGGCAATCCAGAAAGAAGAACAATGAACCCAAATATCCACCAAGAGCTACAATGGTCCTCATCCAAGTTGCAAAACATTAAGACCATTTTTGTTTGTGGTTTTGTATCGTCCACCAGGCCCTTACTCTCAATTCTTGGATCAGATCTCACATTTTTTATCTGATTTAGTATTAAATACTGATAGGGTCATTATAGTGGGGGACTTCAATATTCATGTGGATACTGAAAGTGATAGCCTAAATGCAGCCTTTAATGCTATTTTAGACTCAATTGGCTTTACTCAAAAAGTACAGGGATCGACCCACTCTGGTAAACACACTTTGGACCTTGTACTGACATACGGTATTGAGTGTGAGGAAATAACAGTCCACCCACATAACCCGGTCCTGTCTGACCACTTCTTGATAACTTTTGAATTTACTTTAACTGACCATGTTAAATCTGAAAGAAAATGTCATTATAGTAGAGCTTTATCAGACAATGCTGTAACAATTTTTAAAGAATCTGTTCCATTCTTACTTTCCTTAGTGTCTCAGAGTAACACAGTGGATGGCAGCAATTCTATCTCTAACCCTTCAGAAATTGATGGTCTGGTTCACAGCGTTACGTCCTCATTGCGTTTGGCTTTAGATAGTGTAGCCCCCCTTAAAAAAGAAAGTGGCTAGCCATAGGAGGCTGACTACTTGGTTTAACACAGAGCTTCATACTTTAAAGCAGAATACTAGGAAGTTGGAGAGAAAATGGCGCTCTACACATCCAGAAGATTCCTATTTAACCTGGAATAACAGTCTACTGCTGTATAAAAAGGCCCTTCGACAAGCTAGAACGGCATATTTTTAATCATTAATAGAGGCGAAATAAAACAATCCTAGGTTTCTTTTTAGTACAGTTGCCAAACTTACACAGAGTCATAGCTCTGTTGAGCCAACTATTCCCCCAGCTCTTAGCAGTGATGATTTCATGGGATTCTTCATAAATAAAATTAATTCTATTAAAAATAAAATCATTGGCATCATCCCAAACATGATTACTTCTTCCTCAGTAAATGAGGCAGCATCGGAAAGAACTGTAGAACCTCATTTGTGCTTAGGCTGTTTTGATTCAGTCAAGCTTTCAGAATTATCAAAAATATTAGCCTCATCTAAACCTCCAACTTGTATGTTGGACCCAATCCAAACCAAATTATTAAAAGAAGTGTTCCATTTGGTTCCTGGCCCCATTTTGGATATGATGAATCTATCCTTAGTAAACGGATACGTACCACAGGAATTTAAAATAGCTGTAATTAAACCTTTACTCAAGAAACCTTCCCTTGATCAAGATGACTTAGTGAATTACAGACCTATTTCTAACCTTCCTTTCTTATCCAAAATCCTTGAGAAAATTGTTGCTAATCAAGTCTGTGAGCATCTAAACAGTAACAAGCTGTTTGAAGAGTTTCAGTCAGGTTTTAGAGCTCATCAAAGCACTGAAACAGCACTGGTGAAGGTTACTAATGATATTCTCATGGCCTCAGATAATGGACTTGTGTCTGTTCTGGTTTTGTTAGATCTAAGTGCTGCTTTTGACACAGTCGATCAAAATATTCTCTTAGAAAGGCTTGAACATGTTGCAGGGATCAAAGGAACAGCACTAGGCTGGTTTAAATCATATTTGTCTGATAGATTCCAGGTTGTTCATCTAAATGATCAATCTTCTTCACTCTCAAGGCTTACTTGTGGAGTTCCACAGGGTTCTGTGCTTGGACCAATTCTGTTCACCATATATATGCTCCCAATTGGTAGAATCATTAGACAGCATAGGATAAATTTCCACAGCTATGCCGATGATACACAACTATATTTATCCATAAATCCTGATGAACCCAGGTTAGGTAGATTACAGGCATGTCTGGAAGACAAGATGTCATCTCAAAGCACTTAACAAGAAGTCATTTCAATACATTTATACAAACATTCCAATCAGTTAAAAAGTTTCCTATTTAAGGAATCCCAGCAGATTGCGTCAGTCATTGGCGTGAGGTTGGGCCCCGTTGATGCAGACTTTCCAACCACAGCAATCCTTCAGCAATCCCTCATACTGAGCAAGCATGTAGCGACGGTGGAGAGGAAAAACTCCCCTTTAACAGGAAGAAACCTCCAACAGAACCAGGCTCAGTAGGAGCGGCCATCTGCCACGACCGTCTGGGGGTTTGAGAAGACAGAGCAGAGACACAGAAGGAACAGATCTTTACTATCAGGAAGTCCACAAAATGCCATTAGAAGCCTTCAGTTGATCCAAAATGCTGCAGCAAGAGTTCTGATGAATATTAAAAAGAGAGATCACATTTCTCCTATTTTAGCTTCCCTTCATTGGCTCCCTGTTAAATCCAGAATAGAATTTAAGATCCTTCTTCGTACATACAAAGCCCTTAATAATCAGCTCCATCATACATCAGAGATCTGATTGGTCCATATGTTCCTAACAGAGCACTTTGCTCTCAGACTGCAGGTTTACTTGTAGTTCCTAGGATTTCTAAAAGTAGAATGGGAGGCAGATTTTTTAGTTATCAGGCTCCTCTCCTGTGGAACCAGCTCCCAGCTTTAGTCCGTGAGGCAGACACTCTGTTTACTTTTAAGGCCAGGCTTAAAACTTTCCTTTTTGATAAAGCTTATAGTTAGAGTGGCTTAGGTCATCCTGAGCTATCTCTGTAGTTATGCTGCTATAGGCTTAGACTGCTGGAGGACAGACTGACCACTTTTCTTCACTCTGCTACTTCCTTTTCTCCTACGACTCTCCAGTTGTATTACAGTACATTCTGTTATTTCGACTGTTAACTTTGTTTTCTCTCAGTGTTTTTCTCTCCATAGAAGACATACCTGGTCTGGTATCCTGCTTGGCTGCAATGCCCTGTTGGACGGGGGGCATCGACTGGGATGATCCTCCCAGTAACTGAACATCCACTGTGTCCTGTTATCAACTTTTTACTTTCTGTAACATAGAAAGTTCTCTTATATCAGATATTCTGTTCCTTCTGTGTTTCTGCTCTGTCTTCTCAAACCCCCAGACGGTCGTGGCAGATGGCCGCTCCTACTGATCCTGGTTCTGTTGGAGGTTTCTTCCTGTTAAAGGGGAGTTTTTCCTCTCCACCGTCGCTACATGCTTGCTCAGTATGAGGGATTGCTGAAGGATTGCTGTGGTTGGAAAGTCTGCATCAACGGGGCCCAACCTCACGCCAATGACTGACGCAATCTGCTGGGATGACTGACACAATCTGCTGGGATTCCTTAAATAGGAAACTTTTTAACTGATTGGAATGTTTGTATAAATGTATGACTTCTTGTTAAGTGCCTTGAGATGACATCTGTTGTGAATTGGCGCTGTATAAATAAACTGAATTGAATTGAATTTAGATCAAGGCATTTACGTGTGTTAGAACGGCCCAATCAAAGTCCAGGACTCAATTCAACTGACAATCTCTGACGAGATTTGAAAATTTGTTTTTTTACAGATGCGCTCATTCCAATCTGACAGAGCTTGAGTAAGTAAAACATTTGTGTATATGCAAGCTGATAGGGAAATGTCCCTAAAGGACCTGTAGCTGTGACTGCAGTGAAAGGTGGCTCTACAGAGGATTGAGTCAGTTGGAGTACATTCAAATGTGTGCCAGATTTTTTTTTTCAATACATTGTTTTCAAAAAATCATTTCACAATTTGATGCTACTTTGTGTTAGTTGATAGCATAAAATCCAGATAAAAACCATGGGAGTATTTCATAACTTTACCAGACACTGAATTGTTTATTTTCTGTATTTTACCTGCTCTCTGGCAGAAATCCAACAACAGTTGTTCCGATCACAAGCCATGAGAGGCCAGTACTGGCCAGAGCAATCCTGCAGAAACACACAACGTCTTGTTAATGATTCATATTGAAGATACATTTACAGCATTCCTACTAGATTTCCTTTTGTGTTGAAAGATTTCTTATTTTTTTTCAGATTTATAACTGAAATCCCCCAACAGGTCTGACAGAGGAGCTCCAGCACCTCTTGGTGTGTTTCAGATCATTTGATCTGACATTAAACTCCATACCAAATAATAAAACAGAACATATTATTTTATATAATTGATATTCTTATTATGATTCAGTCTTTGTATGTGATCACTCTCACCCAACGGTGGCCTATAGGAGGGCAGAGGAAGCTGAAATTTTAGCAGCTTTTATGGGATCTGTATCCCACTGACCTGAGGGGGAGAAGGATGCAGTATCGTACAAAGACTCCGAGGCCCCAAATGATGGTGAGGCGGAGGCTGATGTAGTAGAAGTTCTGGTTGGTGCGGGTCAGAAGGTTCCAGGAAGCCAGCTCCTCTGAGGAAAACCGCTGTGTCACCTGGTCATCCACAATGCTCTCCAGACCCTTCTTGCAGAAATACATAGAATGGCTTAAACAGAACTCCCCTGCTGCTGGGGGCCGAGAGCAGCGGAGCTGCCACATTTGCTCCTCCATTGATCCCCCTGCCCGCTCTATGATCCCTGCAAGACAATCAACCAAACCCAGAGGTAGTCCCACAGTAAAGCTGGGCTTCCTATCACACCGGGAACATGTGAGATAAAAGCTAATGAGCTAGCATTTGAGCTTTTTTAGGAGAAAACATACTGTTTGACATGAGTTGTATTATTACAACAGGTTCACAGTCACATGGCAAGTCTGTTTTATACATAGCTGGTTTCACTTATAAATAGAACATAGATGGAGATAGAACCTCTGAAGATGGCTGACACGGTCAGGATGAAGGGAAAACCTAGAGAGATTCACAATACTGCAAAGTTCAGTCAACTAACAGCAGAGATAAGAAAATATGGAGTAATATTCTGTTAAAGGTCATTTTAATATAAAAACAGTTTTAAGCCCACAGCTGGAATTTAAAAAAACACTTTAGGTCCGCAAGACACAATAAAAAGTTAAAAGAGACAAAAAAGACCCAGTAGAGCTTCTTAATGATGCAAAGTAAATATAACAGATTTTTCTGAAGCTACAGTGGCAGATATAAACCGACAGTCGATCCATCCTTTTAATAAGTTATACTTCACTGTTAAGGACATTTCTGCACCAGCTGCTTTTAGCACCATCTCTCATAAGACCTTAGACTGCCAATGCAACGATTTATCCCCACCATGGCGGTTCTTGCATCTGATAACATCCGCTTATTTACAGTAGCTGCAATGTCTCTGCACCGTTTTAAGAGTCAACACCACTCTAAGACCACATGATCCAGTACCTTTCTAATTCATGCATACAGGAAGAACTGTCTTCTTGGCCAGGAGACACTAAAATGAATGAGATTCTAACACTCAGTGGGCCTTTCTGGTTAAATAAAGTATAAATAATCATTTGTACTGTTTCCCCTCTCTTTCTGCAGGTGTGGAAGTAGACTTCTAGGGTGTTATCTTTTATTCTCTTTATCCTTCTTCATCTCTTCTCTTCTTACCTTCCCCTTTTCTCTTATAACTTTTTGATCTACCTCTTTTTATTTATTTGTTCCCTTTCTTTTCCATCTTCATGTTCATAGGATTTGAAACAAACACAAAGCAATTTCTTATAAAGATTTGATTAATATCAAGTGGAGAATTATAGAGAAAGCTGTAATGCTCTACTTATGAAAGTAAATCTGTTGGACTTCACCTTGGCATTCAGACAATAATTCTGAGTGCTGCTCTGTGAGACAGAACATGTAAACAAACAGTAAAAATAAAAACCACATTATAAAACAACAGCATATTTTCTAGGGTTATTTTGGTTTTGATCAGAGATCATATTCTCTTACTGTATATCACAATGAGTCAAATGACCTGAAAGGGGATCAGAAACCCAATCAGTGTATCAAAGTCCAGCAAACGAAGGGAAAAGTGCACATTTCAACACCAAGTCAGGATGCTAGGTCCCTCTGAGGCGTACTTGAAGATGCTACTTCATTTCTCTCTGTTGTGTTTCCCTAAAGTCCTGACAGATGATGAGATCTGTCAACGCCGCTCCAAGGGGCAGGAGGGTCGGAAGTATCCTTTTCCCACCTAAATGAATAAATTAGTGAACAAAAGAATAACCATGAAGGGCGTAAAATACCCAAGTGGGTTTTTTACAGTTCTGACAAAAGTGAAGTCTCAACAAAGTCATCTGGAAGGACGATCTCTTGTTATTTTGAGCTAATTCTATTGTGAACATGATTCATGTCTGATTATCATTTCATTTATTAATTGAATCAAATCAATTATAAAAAATACATTTTGATTTCTGATCCTATAAAACTAGAACTCACTATTTTGGCAAATTAAGCATCACCATTTTCTCATTTCTAACACCTTTTCTAATTTAGGAAAAGGTTTGCACGTTGGGGTAGTTGGTAGCACAAGAAAGTCCTGGGTTTTAATCCAGGCTCTTTTATTTGCATGGAGTTTGCAAGTCCTCCCAGTGTATTGTGTGAGTTCTCTCTGGGTACTCCTTTCCACAGTCCAAAAACATGGGTGTTAGGGCTTGTTGCTGCTTTTCTGTTTGCTGTTGTTATAAACGACTTTGCCAGCAACTCTTCTTATTTTTACAAAACCGGGTGTTTGGCGACGTCTGCTCATTTTTCTCTGAATTAAAACCAATCAGCGCGACTTAGACTCAGCACCCACCCCGCGACTCGATTGGGCCATTGGGCTCAGATCTACCCCCCAGACCAATCTGTTTTCTTTACCCATAAACCCCACACCAGGACGATCAAAGGTAGGGCAACAAGCCCGGCCCCCTCCTACCCCACCACGTAAGCATGTACAATCTCCACAGTCTGATGTATGATGTGTTAAGGGTCCAGGCTGCATGGATATCAGCAGTCAGAACTTTTCCCAGGACAAGCTGGGACCCTGTTCATTAGAAGGTTCGATCATTTCTGTACTTATAAGTAACAGAAGGAATGTAGTTATGTCAAAACACAGAGCGCTGCATTCTAAAAGGTTTTTAAGTAAAGTAAACATACGCTGTACACAGCCCGCCCCAAAACACAAGGGGCACAATAATACTCTTAAACCTGTTAAGATGGCCTTATTAAATGTCAGGTCTATAGTAGGGAAGACATTTTTAATCACTGATCATATCACTGAGCATAGCCTTGATTTTATGTTTTTAACTGAGACTTGGTTAGATAAGAATAGCAGTGTTTCTCTTATCGAATCAACCCCTCCCAACTTTAGTTTTGTCAACCAGGCCAGACAGAACAGGAGAGGTGGAGGAGTTGCTGTTTTATTTAATGAATCATTCCAGTGTAAGCAGTTATCTCTTGGAAGTTTTCCTTCTTTTGAATATGTTGCTGTACAGCTGAAGGCCTCATCTAGAGCCATGCTTGTTAACATTTATCGGCCTCCAAATTACTGTGCTGACTTTAATCATGATTTTAGTGAACTGCTGTCTATAATCTGTGTTGATTTTGACTGTATAATTTGACTATATAATTATTGTTGGTGATTTTAACATCCATGTTGACAATCCCCAGAACAAAGGGTCTAAAGACCTGAGTAACACTCTGGACAACTTTGGGCTGACTCAGCATATAACAGAGCCCACACATAATAAGGGTCATGTTTTGGACTTACTGATCTCGAAGGGTCTGGGCATTTCCAAGATTAATGTGCATGATGTGGGCTTGTCTGACCATTGTTGTGTTTTCTTTGAGAGTATAATTTCGGTTCACATAAATGTTTTAACGGAGGTTATCACAATACCATGTATAACTGAAAACACTAGTGAGATCTTTAACCAGGTCTTCTCTCTAACACCTGCCCCGTCAGGGGGTTCAGTCAATGAACTTGTCAACAGCTTTAATGCTAAAATATTAAATGTTATGGATACTATTGCTCCCACAAAGGGGAAGGTTATCTCTGGAAGGAAAAAGTCTCCATGGAGAAATTCCACACTGGTGAGAAATGAAAAAAGGGAGTGTCGGAAAGCCGAACACAGATGGAGAAAAACAAAACTTCAGGTTCATTATGACATCTATAAAGAGAAACTTCACTCTTATTTGTGCTATACAAATAAACTTGCCTTGCCTTGCCATTTCCGAGTACATACCCCCATACAGCTACGTCATTGGTTTCTGAAATGGCCCCGAAAACGGCCCTGTTGGCCAGGCCCGATGCAGTGGAGACACACGTATATTGGGAAGGTCGGTAAAATTACCCTGAAGTTCTGATAGTGGAAACACGCCTAATGACTGCGACCCTGTAAGGACCACAAGAGAAAACTTGTGCTGACAACACCAGACATGGCAAATCATTTTATTGGACCAACACTATTGAAAAGCAAAACTGTATTTGTTCTTGATATAAATAATTAAGATTTACAGGGTTAATTAGGTGACGTTTATGTTGATGTGTACACTTCAAGAGCAACTCACCCCCAAATCAACTTTTTTTTGCTGGTTATTATTTTGGGTATTTTGGTAAAAATATTAATTTTCTACCAAAAACCGTCAGTGTGGTGCCCTCTTCAGGTTAAAACTCTAGACCGCGCTTGAATCGGGCATTGTTGTTTGCTCTGTAAAGATGGCTGACCTCAGCCATCCTGCCACTGTGGAGTATAAAACAAGCCGAGTGTCGGCCACGCCTCCGTTGGAGTTGGAATAGCAAGAAAGTGTTGACTCCGCCCAGCCTCCTCACCCCGCTGTCCCTCGGTTCGCCAATCAACGCCTCCTTTTGGTGCATTTTTCAAACAAGAAATGTGGGCGGCGTTAGACTCTGGTAGGGGGATGAGTTGCTGGTCTTTTACCAGTTCTTTTAAAATGGTTATGGAAAAATCTGAAGGCCATCAGTCTTTTTGAGAAATTACAATTCACATGGCTGACCACTTGGTACAGACGCACAGACATTTTCAACTTTACACACAGAGTTCAGGTAAGTAAATCATTAATTATAACAAAAAGATTCCCATTAAAGCATCTGAGCATCATGTCCGACCTGCGCACCGTAAACAATGCAACTCGCTATCTGGGAGCTGACAGTTATGGAGACTTTGGAGCGTGACTATGACTAGCTACACTGGTCAGTCACTGGTCCAGCTGAATCACCAGGGTAGAAGGAGTGCATGCTATGAGTTTTCATCTCGCTCAAGAGAGTGCTGGGGGGATCAGGACTTCAGAACAACATCAAAACCCCAATGAGAAGTCATCTGTCTGAGGCAAAAATCCATAACTTCATTACAATAACCTCTGCAGCAATCCCACTTCAGACATTTGATTATACACAAGCAGGTTCAGTGTGTTCAGGTTCATGCGGAGCAGATTGTGTTCAGACCACAGCAGCTCAACTCTCTGTATTTTATGTGAAATTGTTTAATTTCCTTGTTTACATGTTATTATAATCATTTAAAAATTTTTATGGAAAAATAGATTATGATGGGATTTTTTTATCCTCATCAGTAAAAATGACAATGACAATGTCTAGCACAATGTCTGGTTTATCCTGATATGAACTGAATAATAAAGAAATGAACCAGTCAAATTATGAACTGAAAATGTAAATGCAAAGTACCTACAAAAACAATAGTGACAAATGGGCATATTTTGTGGCTTTTGCAAAGTTAATTGAAGTTTCAAATGATCGTTCCTTCTTCCAAAAAACAGCATAACTGATTTTGAGATGTTAAAGTTTTGCTAAACTCTACATTTTCTTTCAGAGTTACTCCTTTTTTCAGACAGTGGGATTTCTTTAAGTTCCCTGTGTCTTGAAGTTTGTTTACCTGAGAAAGTCCTGGCTTGGTCTACACAACAGCCTGCTGATAGCTGAGCTAAAACAACATCACTTTCAAAATAATAGCCAGGTTCAAAACCAAAAATGCTAATTAGAATTTCAAAACCCACAGTTATGTTTTCATGGTTTATTTGGATTTGAAACAAGCTAATCCATCTCTAAAAACAGCCAGAGTCCTGGCCTCAATCCCCTTGGGATAAACTGGAGCAGAGACTGAAAGCCAGACCTTCTCTTCCAGCATCAGTGGAACCTAACACATGCACTTTCTGAAGATTGGTCAAAACATCCCATAAAACACTAACGCTGTTAGAGCTGCAAAGGATTGGCCATCATATTAAACCCTGTTTTTCAGGTTCCTAAGTACGTGAAGCCAGATGAGGAAATACTTTAATGTTGTACAAGTAAAACGGTATACCATAGTGGGTGTTCTTTCAAAATAACTAAAATACTAACTACTCTTAATGACTCCATTCATTTTCATTTTTCTGTTTGTTTATTCGTTTATTTCCTCAAATTTCTTTCCTACAGATCTGAAATGATCCCAGCAGGTCAGGAGGTAAATGTGAACATTTTTGACATTTCGGTACTCAGAAGAAGTGCTTCTGTGTGTTTCAGTGTTTTTGGTGTGTGTGTCCCTTTAAACTGAATTTGATCCCAGCCTGCTCTTTGGCTAACATTACGCAATCTGCTGTTGCATCATCATCCTGAGACGAGACATGAGTTTTTTCACACTGAGAAACAGCCCAACATCAGATGGTGCAGCTGACCAATGGGCAGTCCCGATCCTCACATACAGCGTCACATGATCTCCATGTGCAACAAAAACAAATCCATCACACATCCAGAACACAGTGTACCAAAGCCCACACAGGAAACTGCCAAAGACCGCCTCATGTTGGATCAACAGCAGCGTGGTAGAACTTCTCCACATGTTGCAAGCACAGTTTAAAAGTCCTTCTTTCACACAGAGCAGAGCTCAGCCTGCATCACAAAGCCGGCCTAAAGCTGAGTGATATTACAAAAAGAAACTAAGCAAAGGAACCAAGCACTTCAAATATTCTGAAAACATGAATTTTGATTTCTCTGTTTTAATTAGGTTCTATCTTACATTATTATTTTAAAATAATCAAAGTTCTTTTCAAAATTATTTGTTATTTTAGATTTTTTTTCTCTCACTATCTCAAGGTACTTTGTTCCATTTTTGTTATTTCATTGTTAGAAAGTCCAGCTTTTTCTTCCTGCTTATAGTTTATGGATTAGTTCAGATTTTAATAGCATCAGCTTTATTATGTTCTACAACGTTTGTTTTTAAAGGTGCAATATGTAAGAATAACATCTTGTGTTCAAATTTGAGTACTGTAGTCCATGTAGAAAGACAAAAGAGCCCGCTCTCAGCCAATCCCCCTCTGCCCTTGGTGACTTTCATTCTGGGTTACCAGTTACAGATCAAGGCCAGAAGATTCAAGATGACGAGCAAAGACAAGTCAGATGCAGTAAGTTGATAAGTAGATAAATCCATTTCACTGTAGTATCGACCAATGGGTAATTGAAAATAGTAGCTTGAGATTTATTTTAGATCCCACAATTTTTTTCTAATTTACTGCTAGCGTTGTTAGCTCAAAGTTAGCCTCTAGACCAGTCGGTGTAGAATTACTAACAGCTGAGTAGACTTGGGAACCATGCGGGCTCACGTGTGATTGGCTCTGGAACCAGGAAGCATGGAGGCGGGACAGATTGTAAACAATGACTACGTCCCTCTGTGGCCTTTTTAAAACGATAAAAACTTGCAACCACCCAGACGGAGGGGAAGGAAATCTGTTTCAGTGTAACCCTCCTTCCTACATGATTGAGACATTAGACTGTTGTGTGATTATTTCACCCTAAAATTCTTACATATTGCACCTTTAATATCATTATTTTTGTATTTTTCCTATTGTCTTCATGTCTTTACTTATATTTCATTTGTTTTGCCTTTTTGTCAATATTTTTTATTGGTTTTTGTCACTAAAATGAGGTGACTCCTAATTTTTGTAATAGTTATTTGGTTCTTTTATCCGACCGTTATGTTTACCATATTCCCACAGTCAGCAGGTGACAGGTGAGGACAGGCCAGTCCATCCCAGCAGGATGAACAGAGACAAGTGAGCAGATGATCATACATTTAGTCACGAATCAATCTAACATGGACGTTTTTATGCCTGGAGTAGAGAATCTGAATATCTACATAAAAACCGCTCAGCTTAGTTTAGCTCTGGCTTTACATTGGCCTGATGTTTTTAGTGCAGACTAACCTGTATGCAGAGGAACGCTGGGCTGCTCCTGGTGCCCCCTCTGGATGCGTATTGTGGCCCACTGCAACATATTAAGACCGTTTCAGGTTGACTTTGAACAACAGAAACACACACACACACACACATAACTTTCCCTTGAGGACAGACTCAAATAGAAGAGAGAATGAAGACGTTACCTCGAGTATTTTGACCAGAATCTGGATGTAGACTCCGGTGACCCCCAGAGAAAGGCCAAACATGGCGGGAAGCATGATGAAGAACACCACCACAAACATCCACAGCTGGAAAATGGCCCCAGCCACACACCCAAGGTCCTCCATCGCTGTGGCTCCAGCGTCACCTCACCATCTGCAAACCTTTAAGCATGGTCCTTCTCAGTGAAACAAGCTAGCTGCTGTCTGACACACTGTGATGCGTTGTGCTTTAAACATCTTTCTTCTCCTCCAGGTGGAAATATCCAACATAAGGAACAGCCTGATTTAGAAGTCCTTTGGTGCAGGGTAGTAATGGTTCTATTTACAAGGAGCTGCTACGTCAGGAATAGACTCCAGAGGGTATAAGTGGGGGAGTGTTTTCACTATCAAGTGCATTAAAAATGTTGTGAATGGAACCAGGATCCTGATCCAACCCTTAGCTACCAATGCTGTAGAATAAATCTACGAGGGTCTGAGTTAGTCTGTGTGTCTGCTGACACTCAGCGACTATCCTGAAGGAACTGTCAGACGCTTCGGTTACTGCCTGATATCACCATCACGCCACTCATTTTACGCCCTCTGGTGGCTGGTCTAGATGTTTCAGCTCCTTGGAAGCCTTGTACAGCATCATCCCCACTGCTGCTCTACATGTGGACCAAAGGACATCCTAATTGTTCCATTTCTGTTAGTGAATGTAAAAACATCTGAACCTGTGATCTGATACACACACAACTGCTGCTGTTTGTCCTGATTATTGAGAAACGATTCAGCACTGTACTGGACGTTCCACCCTTTGATTTTAGAGATACACAGCATAACATGTTTGCTATTAATTTAATAAACATTACCGATCACGGATATGTTGATCATATGAAGTGTGATCGTTTCTTTAAATTCAAAAGCTTTTCCAGATTAAAAGGAGTCAGTTGTTCATGTGCATTTACTACAGAACATTAGCCAGTAAAACACAGACAGGACCCCACAGGAAGAAGAATAAGTTACATAATAACGGAGGAAGGCTAAATACAGCGCGATGAGTTTAATAAATGAGCCGCAGTGGGCCTCCCTCCCGTTAAAGGGAAGGGAGTTCCCGCGGTACCGTTACCCGGAGATCCCGCTCCGTGCTCCGAACAGTGTGGAGGTAGCAGAACAGACCTGATAGAGGAGGAGAGACCTTCAGCGTCCAGCCGCTCGATGTGTTTGGTCCACTGACAGAAGCTCGTCTGACCCACCACTGGCTGGAGCCACGCCCCCCGCTGGGTCAGACCACGCCCCCTGCCCCCGTCTACCATGAAAACATGTCAGGATCTGGGCGAAGGGACTTCAATTCAAAATAGAACCTCATCGAAGACACATGAAACATGACATATGAAATAATTGCAAAAAGAAAAAAAACGCTTGAAGATATATAAATTATTTAAAATGTTATTTACAGACAATACTTTAGGTATCCTGATATGACATCTTCCGATTTCATTGTTGATAATAGATCAGTATTTTTCCACAGCTTTTTGCATTCTGAGCAAAGTCCAAGCAAAGGAAGTGTAATTTATCATCATCATCATCATCATCATCATCATCATCATCATCATCATCATCATCAAATTTAAGCTAAATTTGAAAAAAAGAAAGGATTTTTGATGTATCTTATTGAAGATTCGATTTTCCTGTATCAACTGGATTTATTATTGGAACATGAACCTTTATGTATCAACACATGAGAACAGCTTTTAGAACCAGAACCTACTCCTGGGCTGGGCTGGGATAAAAGAGATGAAAAAGAGATAGCCTTGTTAAAAGCCCATTTGGGTAACCTGGGGCTCTTCATTTGTTCTCCCTGTGCATGTGCGGGTTCCCTCCAGGTACTCCGGCTTCCTCCAACAGTCCAGAAACATGACTGCTAGGTTAACAGGCTTCTCTAAATCCCCTAGGTATGAGTGTGTGTTTGTTTGTCCTGTGTGTCTCTGTGTTGCCCTGCGATGGACTGGCGAACTGTCCAGGGTGTACCCCGCCTCTTGCCCGATGACTGCTGCCCCCACCGCAACCATGCATAGGATAGACGGTATAGATGAGGAATGGATGGATGAAATAAATCTACCATATCAAACTAACACTAAGATTAAGGGCTTGGATGGAGAATAAGAACAAAATCAGACAAATACAACATAAACAAGAATGTTGTTTCACCATGATTATTCCCTCCAGCTCAAGTTGTTTTCTCCATGAGAAAGAAAGCAGGAAGAAAAGACAATTCAACTTATCAAAAGCCTTAGAGGTACAGAAGGCTGAAAAATAATCAGATGGTGGTTTCAGTTCCCGTTTTAATGGTAAAATTAGCCAATAGAATTACTAATAAATATTTATATGATGCTGTGGAAATAATAGCAACCATTTTACCACTTTGTTGTGTGGTTGATATAAGGCCTCACAGAGAGGTAACTTGCTCATATTCATCAGCCGTTATTTCAACTTTAATAAGATGGAAAACAGTCAGGACAGTTTTGGTTACTGCTGTATTTTGAGAACAATTAAATAACAAGCAGTTCTACTGGGAACCTGCTGTGTGGGAATTAAAACTACAGATAGAACAGACAAATGTTGTTTATTTTAAACTAAATCAGTGTTCATACTGCTGACAGAAGTAATAGAAGGGACTGGCACAGGTCTATCTAAAACCTTTACTTGGTCTAGGGTCAGGGAAAGGGCAGCAAACACCTCTGCAGACCCCGCACATCCTGGACACAAACTGTTTACACTTTTATCTTCAGCTCTGTGCTACAGAGCACTATTTGCAAAAAACAGCTACCACAGAGACAGTTTTTTTCCCCAGGCTGTCTCTCTGATGAACACACTGAACACCTTACAGCCAGTAGTCTGCTATTCTAATTGTTGTGACAGTGCGAAATTTATTTTCCCCTTGTCACAACAATATTTTTTTCTTGCCTGCTAATAAATGCACATATTGTTCTTTAATCCTTATTTTAGTTAATCTAAAATTGATATAGTTTTACTTTATGTTCTAACGCTGTGAGTGCTAGAAAACCGAAGTTAAATTCTTTGGGCCCATCATTTTGGCCGATGAAGCTGATTCTGATCGTGTTTGTTCTTCACACTCCGCTCCGGTAGGTGGCGGTAAATACCTAACGGTTGTACTGTGGTCGGCCGTTTAGCGCGAAGAAGAAGAGGAAGAAGAAGAAGAAGAAGAAGAAGAAGAAGAAGAAGCAGAAGCAGAAGCAGAAGAAGAAACCGTATTAGAGGAAGGCGGTTTGGCTTTAACATGTAGAGGCAGCATCATGTCGGAGCCTAGTGTCCGTGTTTCGGGGACTGTTTTAGCTTCTCTCATGTTCCAGCATGTTAACAGCGACTCAGACGTGGTGAGAAAGTCTTTCAGACATCTTCATAGTCGTGCTTACCGACCGAGCCCAAACCCGGTGACTGACAGCGCGATGCTGTTTGTGGAGCGAAGTTGGCAGACATGTTACAAATTTAATTTATGGTCAGCTACAAATAAAAGGCGCTGTTTTATGTGTAACTTGCGTTCTGTTCTGTGGGAAAGGAAATGCCCGTATGAGATCTGCCCCAGGGACACTTAAGCTAACCTAAGCTAACACACCAGACTGTTCAAACATTCATCATCTCTAGAAGAAATGGATTCGCACGTAGATCAACTGTACTGTAGATAATTATAGTCTGTATATATTTAGTTTAACCAGAGGGTTTCCATGTTTAATTAGTTATAATAGGACTGGATTCAGTTCTGGGGTTGTTTCAGTGACATTTTGGCTTCTGGAAAGACTTCCACTATCCTTGATGGGCACTTCTGATACTTTCTAGTGGACAAGCTGCTGAAGCTAATGTGAGGCAGTCACAACAGATATCATAATCCCAATATTCAACCATTTACAGCAATTACGTGTTTTCATAATATTATGGAGTTCTGGTTTGCAGGCTTAGGTTTGATGGTCTGATGAGAAAATGGACTGTTTGGTCACAATGACCAGATGGACAGGTGAGGCTCTCTAACCTTCAGTCACTGTACTAGCTGTTAAGTTTGGTGGTGGCAGCATCATGCTGTGTAGTTGTCCCTCTGCCAGTCATCCTGGCACATTGCAAAAACTGGGAGAAATAATAAAGAGAGAGGAAAACCAGCTAAGCAGCCAGACAGTGGAAACTGAGTCTTTCAACTGGACAATAATCCTAAAGACAGAACTGGTGTTGGAATGGATCAACTAGTCTAGAATTCTGGACTGACTCCACCCTCAACCCATTGACTGTGTTTAAAAACAGAGTTTTAAACAGGAAAATTCTCATTTTAATGAACTCTACCAGAGAACAGAGATCAAATATCCACCCAGAGTTATACTGGAAACTTGTTGTTGGATACATAATAGATGTTATTGTGGATAGCACATATGTCATAGATTTAAAAAATCCTCAATGAACTCAAACCTTGGCAACCAATGTTTTATTATAAGAATCATAGAACAGAATAATCATTTATTGTCCTACATGGGGACAATTCAGCTGTAACAGCAGCAAAGTGACAGGTAATAAAGCATTCACACAGGAAAAGTATTTAAAACAAGAATAATGTATGTACATTAAGGACATACATTCCATATCTGTAATATTTAATAAAACCATAATCTATTAAACCTAGAGAATTTTAAATATGTCTGTTTTGTTTACAAAGCGTTAAATGGATTAGCCCCATGTTCCATATCAGACTTCTTTACACCAAAGACTCCCAGCGGTGCCAGGACACAGCAGGACACGGCCTGGTCTAGAGGGGACTGCGAGGGGCCTCTCAGAAGAACAGCCTGTGGTCAAAATCCTCTGGAACATTCTTCCCCTCACTGTCAGGGAATGGCCCACATCTCCTAGATTTAAAACCAAACCAGTCTTCTGACTGCTCTTCTTTTACTTTTCTTGTACTTATTAATATCTGTCACATTGTATGTTATCATTTTTGTGTTTTTGTAATCTGCCTTGGGACTACGGATGTAAATTAGCCCTGTGGCTCCAATCCGCCATGTTTACGTCTGTTTTTGTTGTTTCAATACAGATGTTCATTAATGTGCATTGTCTCAAATAAATAAATGCAGCAAAAATTATAAAACTAAAGTACTTTGCAGTTATTAAAAATAAATTCAATTCAAAAATACTTTATTGATCACAGAGCGAAATTAAGTGTTGGTATAGCTCATATAATTAATTCTAAAAATGCCATACCCAGATTTGAGGATTGTGCAACTGGGCAGGAACATTTAAAAATATTTACAGAATATGTATTAATGAATTAAAAAAGCTACATATGTACAATAAGTTAAAAGAATATAAACTTCAAACAGATGTGAAAATAACTGTAACAGAAATGTTATTTAAAGTGAGCTAAATAGTGCAGAGATGTAAACATTTAATGAGTGTGCTGCTGGGAGGAAGGAGCTCTGATAACTATCAGTTCATATAAATCATTAGAGGAAATACATCTTCTATCATACTGAGTTTTCGTCTACATGAAGCCTGTTAGCAGAGAGCATGCTGGGAGTCAGCCTTTAGGTCACTAACATCACGTCTGCTTTCTCTCCTCTCTGTCAGGAAGGTCTGGTGCTGGGAGAAAGCAGCTTCCATGAGCAGGTCACCATCAGTGACTCTCAGTCCGACCACATTCACATCGAGGAGATCTACAGTGAGTAGTAGGACCATCTCTGCAGGCGCCTTATTCAGTCATGGAGCTCTAAACCAGTGGTTAGCTGTTCTTCTACAGATTCAACTAGATCCACTTTAACTAGAAGAAGCTTTCAGCTCTGTTGCTTCTTCATGAAGCTCAGTGTTTAGTTACATCAGTGTAACTAAACCTTCTGCACTGATACAATACATCCCTAAGGATTTGTTTTAATGCTATAAACTGATGATGATTAAGGAGTTTCTCTGCAGTAGGCTGTTTTACTGTTTATTCTGGTTTATTGAGGAGATTTATCATGAAGAGTGACTCCAGTGTTTGTTTGTCTGACAGACATCCAGAAACACATCGCCTGCCACAGACTGAGCATGTGAGTCCTGCACAGATGAACAGTTGGTACAGTGCTGTGTGATCTGTGTGATGGTGTGTTGTTGTTTCACTGTGTGTGTGTGTGTGTGTGTGTGTGTGTGTGTGTGTGTGTGTGTGTCAGTCTGTACAGCAGCTCTGGGGAGGTGAACCTGGATGTGCTGCAGGAGATGCTAGCAGATAACCAGCAGGTAGGTAGGGGGTTGGTTCAACTTCACTAAAATAATCATAGTTCGTGTTCTGTGGTGAATTCTGTGCCATTCATGGTTTTTTATTATATCATACATAGAATGATGTGTTTAATGTGTGTGTAACCTCACAGGGGCACACTTGGTAGCACTGTTGCCTTGCAGCAACCTTAGTTTGAATCCCTGCCTTTGGCTCTTTGTGCATACATGGGTCGGCTCACATCTTATTTAGCTCCATCCATCTTCCCATCAGCCACCAGAAGTTTCTTTGCATCTTGTTGGCTGTCCTCCTTGCCCCGCCTGTTGGTTGGCCATGTTTTGGCAGGCTCCATCTTTTCTCCATGTTCAGATGAAGGATTGTGAAATCTTCACTGCTCAGGATGTTTTCTCTCCTTACCTCCTCCCCACCTGTCTGCTGGGTTCCCTGGTCTTCATGGTGCTGGTTGTTCTTTAATGTTCTCTGAAGAACCTCTGCAGCCAGAAACAGAACAGCTGCATTTATACTGAGATAAAATCATACACAAGTGGATTGAATTCATATCTGGAGGCAGTTATCTTGTATTTGGGGTATTAAAACCGAGTGGATGAAATCTACATACATGCCGCACGTTCTGGATTTTAATTTACAAAACCATTTGACACCCATGTCTGTTTATCATTGTTTTGCTGTTACTTTTGTTTGTCTATCATACTCTGAGGTTGTAGACAACATGTGAATAAGATGACTGAATATTTAATGTTGATGTTGGCTGTAATGTTTTACATAATGCTGACATGTGCAGGATTGGATGAGTGTCGTGTTTGTAGTGACTCATTGAAGGTGAACTGTGTGACGGTGCAGGACAGCGTGATCGGCTGGTACCGGCAGCGCAGGCACTCAGAGCAACACATGACGTTCAGGGAGAAGCTGGTCCATGAGAAGCTGAAGAGCGCTCTGAAGAACCCTCACATGATCTTCCTGCTGCTGACGTCCAGCAGAGTGACGCCGACAGACTCCACCCACCGCATGGAGTATTCTGCCTTCACCTCCCGCAGCAGGTGAAGCAGGCTGCAGTCAGACGGCAGGACTCGCCTCCAGGTGGGTGAAGGTTCGCTATCTTTACTGAACTTCTCTGCTCTACCACAGACGCTACATGAACATCCCTGTGCTGGTGACTAACTTGGGTCTACTGGAGCAGCAGAGTTATTGGAAGGTGTCTGCTCCATGTTCTGCTTCAGCCTACAGCCACACCATGAACAAACACAGGTACCTCTGCACACACGCCCCATCAGACCCACAGCAGCCGTGTTCCTGCTCCTATAGCTCCTACTGCCTGTTTCAGGTCCAGGTTCTTCTCCCCCAGTGGGCTGCTGAAGGAGGTGGAGGAAATGAATAAGATGAATGACTCTCTGCAGGTCGAGCTGCAGGTGAGGGAGGTGTGGAGGAGCATTTTTCTTTTTCCTTTTGTCATTCCTTCCTAGCTTGCTCCAATCCTTCCTTCCTTTCTTCCTTTTTATTACTACAGTGCCAGTTCATTGCAAATATCGTCCCAAGGCACTTAAAAAAATATGTCAGTCCAATCATGGAGACATTTCAAGTCATCGTAGTTATCAAACAATGGAGTCCCGTTCACTTCATTATTCCAACCAGTTTAGAAGTTTTCTATCTAAGGAACCCCAGCAGATCCAGTCAATGACCTGCAGCATTCAGATCTAGTAATAAAACTGGATGTGTTCAATATGAAACGGGTTGGAGTGTTTAGAATGATGGGGCGGTTTTTATCCACGGTTTAATCACGCTTTATAAAGTCACAATATATTGTCTTACTCATAGTATCGTGATACACATCCCTAATACTTATTTCTACTAACCTAATCCTCCTGCTGCAGCTCACAGATCAGTCTGATTATTACTAATCAAGTCAGGCTTTAAATTAAGAGATATTTTGTTCAATAAATCACATTTTGTTCTCCTTTCTTTCATCCCTTCTTCTTCCCTCCCCTTTTTTATTTTATCCTTATTCACCTCCTTACTGTGGTTTTTTTTTTTTGCAGAGCGTGCATCTAAAGTTTGATTTGCTCTGGCTGGTAAAGTCTACATCTGGACATGTTGAATGGATGGGAGCCCTGTGTGTTCAGCCTGTCCTGCTTGGTGTGTGTTTGTGGACAGAAGGCGTGTAGAGACGTGGAGGAGAGTGAGCGTGAGGTGGAGGCGCTACAGGTGGAGGTTTCAGCCCTGAGGAGGAGCCTCAGAGAGAAGCAGCAGAGCTCAGCAGGAAAAGCTGCAGGTACGACTCAGAGCTGTCTGCAGCCGTCCCAACTCCAGGCCCGTCCTCACTCTGTTGTTTCCATAGAAACCACCAATCCAGCTCAGCTGAGGAACAACCAGCTGCTGCTGGAGGCCATCAGAGCTTTGTTCTGCTCCTCTCCGCTCTTCCTCACACAGACGGTGGACCTGCAGGCCTTTCCCGTTCCCAGCAAAGACTCTCTAACAGCAAACCCAGGCGGCGAGCGGGAGGAGCTCCCGCCGCTGCAGGAGAGCTGTGGGAGGAGACAGAGGGAAACGCTGCAGGAGAGCTGTGGGAGGAGACAGAGGGAAACGCTGCAGGAGAGCTGTGGGAGGAGACAGAGGGAAACGCTGCAGGAGAGGGGGAGGAAACGGAGGAGGAACAACTGCTGACTCAGCATCAGACACTTTCTGCTGTGGGAAGTTTCAGGGATTGATTTTCAGTTTAAATAAGTAAGCTTAATTAATTGCATAAATAAAAAAATATAAATGTCATACTATTAAAGATTTTTTTCTAAAGAACAATCCTGAGGAAGAAAGTTTATCTTCTAATAAGTTCTCAGATGAATAAATAGAACTGATGTTTCACAGCAAGTCTCCTGTATAGAGAATGAAAAGTTTTTTACAATTTATTGGTATGAACTCATTTCTATTAGTGTCTCACAGTCATGTTAATCTGAGATATATTGATACAGAATTGGTTTCTTAGTGCAGCTGGATTAAAGTCTCCTCTTGCTCATTGCTACATACGCTCAGAATGTCTCTGATTTATTACGCTGAACAGAACAGGCTAGGAGAGACATGTTGGAACAATTCAAGTTTAATACAAAACAAAATGGACGTTAAAATAACTTTACACACTGATTCTCTAATCCAGATGTTTGATGCCACAGATCCTGGGGTCCTTCATGAACTGAGGATGTTTGTGGGTCACTGACATGAAGCCTGCAGGTGAAAGAAAAATCCTTATTGATCTGAAAGAAATCTGAACCATCGCCATGCTCCGGCTGCAGACCAGCCGGAGCATGGCGAGAAGCTGAACAAGTCTTTAACTAGAACAACGTTCACACACCCAGGGAGTGAGCCTTCTTTATGGCTTTGGAGACCTCCTTCTGCTTCCTTCCACACAATCCTGAGGGAGGGACACAGAGACAGTGAGTGGGAGCAGTCTTCAGCACAGGACAAAGCTGAGCGGCAGCAGCTCACCTGTGATGTGTCGGCCATAGATCCTGCCGGTGTGAGGAGAGATGAACTGAGACAGCAGCTGAGGGAGGGAGGACAGAAAACAGCACAGCAACTGAGCTACAGCTACTGACAAAAGATCCAGGCAGAGGGGGAAACTATGGAATAATGGATGATTCACAGAAAACAGAACCCCAACTGAACAGCTGTCAGTTGAACTCATAAAATATGTCATTTTAAATTCCTGGAGACCAAAGATCCAGGTTGTTCCCATTCAGTTGGGTTTAAACTGGGAGTCAGTCCAACCCAATAGGAAGGCAGCAAAAATGAAACATTTGCATAGATGAAGGAAGACCAAAGTTGTTAATAATAATAAAAAGAAATATGAAAGATGGGAGTCTAAAACTAGAAGGAAATCTGATTCATGCACAGCTAGGAGTGATCCATAAAGCTCCTGAATGAATACAGAGTCATGAATCCACAACTACTGGCCGAGGAGACCAGTGAAACAAAGCAGCTGATCTGATCTCCATAGTTACTTAGTGACCAGGGTGCAGGGGTGAGGTCAGTCCATCAAAACAACGTAGGCTACTGATGATGATGATGTCACTTTTTTAAATGAAGATGCTTTCTACAGAACGAAATGACCATGGATGGATGACAACACAGAAAGCTGGAATCTGACTTGGGGAGAACTTGTTCTGCTGTGATGTTCATGTTCATCAAATAATGGCTGCCAGACGAGCTGCGCTTCTTCTACGTTTATGATGTGATCCTTATTTTCCCATCAACACTGTAATGATTCTGTCATTCATCCTTCTGCTGGATAAGAAAAGTGAGCTGTGCCACTAAACACTGAACGTCCTCCTAAAGCTGCTTTTCCACTGTATGTTCTATCAGAGCTGGAGTCTTTAGAAAAGTGGCTTCCTTTAACCAAACGATGTGATCCGTCAGGTGTTCTGTGACTCTGACCCACCTGGACGTTTTTAAAGTCCACAGTGACGTCACAGAGCAGGCAGCCTTTCTGAGGCGCTTTGGGCCGACTCTCCTCTTCTATCAGCTACACAGGAAAACATCCCGTTATTATATAGTCATATTACAGCCATATATATATATATATATAATATTCTAGTCGTATCTTACGTACAGCGCCATCTTTCTGCGGGACGTGAGCGGACGTGAGGCTCGTGTGTGCTGCAGAGGGAACAGAGCGGCAGGCCGTTCACAGACAGACAGTACAGTACAGAGCAGAGACAGACGGACGGACGGACACGAACTGATACTTACCGGTGTTCCTGGGGAGATACAAGGCCGCCTTTAGCCCCGTTAGCCCCCGGAGCCCTCTCACACACAACATGTTGACCTGACACCAGCCTGACACAGGCACAGGACAGCGAGAAGCTCCGGAACGACAGAAACACTAGCGCTGGTACTATGGTTCCGGGCAGCCTCTAGCTTTTACGTTTTAAGATCAACATCTCTCATTCGTCTACATTAAATATATGGTAAAATATATATGTTTGTTTTTAAATCATATTAATATCAATGGTTCCAGTGTTTCTATGACAGAAGGAGATATATGTCCTGACGGAACAACATCCGTTTTTCTTCATCCAAAAATAAATTCAAGACGAGACAGGAACTTCCCTACAGGATGATGTGGTTTCACCAGATCTTTATTCAATTTAATATACACAAGTAAATAAAAGTTCATAAGTGAATGCCGGAAATATAAACGAAAACAATAGTGAGACTATATAAAAGAAAGCTCAACATATTAATACCAACCTATAAATAAAAATAACACGATTACTTCAGCTCACACATTCAGGTTCAGTTTGTCAAGTTTGTTTTAATCACCTTTTGATTTTCAAGTTCTTTAATTGTGAAGATCTATTGTGCAATTTCTTGGCTGAAGTGGTAATTATGGCTGGTTTGCAGTCAGCTCATCTTGCTTTATGGAAATGAAATAAGTCATGTCTGTATTTAACTTCAGAGCAAACTATTGCATCTTTTTCTGTTACTTTCACAGCATGTCCAGTCATCTGTTTAATCAAATGTTCTACATTCGTCCAAAAAGTCTTTGAATACAAACATTGATAAAACAGATGACAAATCTACAGAGTTGGTTAGTTTCAGGAGATCGTTTGTTCCTGCACCATCCAACATGGTTCTGAAATGATTTATTTGTTATTGTTTTGTTTTCTTTTAATCTAATATATATATATATATATATATATATCTTTCTAAATATGTGAGCACTGGACAAAGTGAATTTCCACTTTTTGGGGATTAATAAAGTATCTATCTATCTATCTATCTATCTATCTATCTATCTATCTATCTATCTATCTATCTATCTATCTATCTATCTATCTATCTATCTATCTATCTATCTATCTATCTATCTATCTATCTATCTATCTATCTATCTATCTATCTATCTATCTATCTACAAACATAACATACAAACATTTCTAAGCAATGTTTCAAGTAAAGAGAATTATTCTTATAAAGAATATTCCCTTTGTTCCAAATATAATATGAAGTTGGAGAGAAATTATGTATGTATGAACGTTTTCATACCAGGAGAGCTTGTTGGTGAAAACCAGACAGTTTTTCTGGTAATTTTTCCCATTTTTGTAATCGCATTTCAATAAAACATTTAGTCCACTCACCAAATTAAAAATATGTTAGGGAAAAGTGTTCCAAATTGCATCTTGATCTTTTAGTAAGTCAGTTAGGTATCTCACTTTAAAAGAGTTATTTAACATTCAATAACTAATACTTCCAAACCACATTTTTTTGGCATTGCATAAAATATCTTTATTTAGGTAATGGCTTTTATGTTTCCATATAAAATCAAATTAGATTTCGTCCCGTTTTTCAGATATATCCTGTGGTTATTTCTGATGATAAGGATGTGTGAACAGAACAAGAAATTCCTTCATCTTTGGACAATAACACTCATCTTTCATCATTCACATGTTAACTTTTTTTATTTGTTCAATTATAGGGCCAAAATTATACAAGCAACGTTTTATTTTTCTCAATGATCACTCCTAAGTATGTAACTTCACCTTTAACAGCTATGTCATCAACTACTTTCAGATTTGATTGTTTTAGGGGAAACAGAATAGATTCATTTAGATTAACCTTTTACCCCGGTACAGCAAAACATATTCTGGATACAGGCAATTACCTTACTCACTTCATGTATATTAGATATGAAAATTGTAGCATAATCAGGAAGTGTTCTCTGTCAGTCAGGTTCACAGAAACCTGTCAGAATCTGTTAGTTCTTCTTGTTAAAAAACTACGGTAAAGGATTAGGACCACTGGGGAAGAAAAGAATTCTGACCATAATCTCATAATTCTGTTATACAGATGGACACCTGGGAGCAACCAGCTTCAATGAGAGCGGTGAGAGAAATGCAGGAGGAGAATAAAGTCCTGGAGGAACATGTCGGAGTGAAGGGATTTTCTTTTTACTCGGCCAGAGTCGAATAAAGTATGAGAAAATAAAATTCTGACCTTTGTTTTTGTAGCCATAATCCTCTTACATAAAAAAACAGCAATATAGCCTTCATAGTAGATAGATTTGTATACAACTGAGTAATCCAGTATAGATTAATTTTCAAGAGTACAAAAAGAGAAAAGAAATAATAAACTAGTAAATCAAATACTCAGTAATAAAGATTGGCTTTTGAAGCTTCACATCAAGGTAACGTAATCTATTCATAACTACATGAAAATAAGAGTTCCATTAGGAAATCTTTATTTATGTAAAAGGAAATTTTTACATATTTTTTGTATTTGTTTATTTATTTATTTTACAAGACAGAAGAGAGAGGAGACAGAAATGATTTTCATGGGAAATAATCAGTTCTCACAACTTTAAAAGACAGGATTTAACATTTTAAAATTAGTCACAAAGGTTCAAATAACACACCCTGTGTGAACTTTTTGTGTAAAGCTAACTGAAAAGAGAAATTTCATGTACTTTCTATTGAACCTCATAATAATTATATTCTTTATTGGGCTTGACTGTGTTTACGTCACTTTGGGTTATCTAACAACAAAAGCATAATTAATAAAAAGTTGCTGTAAGTTTGGTAAAGTTTCTCTTTTTAAAAGAAACATATTTGTTATGTTTATGAGTAGATAAATAGTTTTAATAAATTTTTATTTTATAAACGTTTAAATGTATTATCCGCCAGCAAGCGGAAACGGAAGGGACGGTGGGATTCCCCTGCTTTTCGTCAGCCTTTCTTCGCTCTGACGTCAGCAACGATCAGTTTGAACGTGCAGAGCGCGCGCGGCTAATGATGCAAATTCTTCTTTACTTGAAGGCTACAGCTGCAGTGCTTCACTTCGCGTCCTTTATAAAAGATCTTCTTCCGGTTTACTGTTGGAACCAAGTCAGGAGCGATCCCAGCTAACCCTAGTTAGCTCATGGTTCCGTGTTTTACAGACAGGCAGGAAGCAGACAGCTGTCGGTGTGGCTGGTCCTGTTCTGTTCAGCTGTCACCGTTACCAGGATGGGTCAGAGGCGTTAGTGACACCGAGCCCGGACAGGAATGAGCTCCGGGGGGCTACACGTCAAAATCAAACGAGTTTGTGCCAGAAAGAGATCACGTGATGTTCTGAAGACTCACCTGACGCCTGTAGGAAAGCAACGGAGAGGAGGAGGAGGATCACCGCCATGCCCCCCCAGCAGCAGCACCATGGCTGTGGAGGTACAGAACAAATCTAAGATGGGCTCACTTTGCTCAGGCTCTTCCTTCGTGTATAAGGCCATATGTCTGTCTGTGTCTCTTCTTGTCTCTTGGTGGCAGTACTGCAGTGACAGTGAAGATCTGTTTGGGGACTATGACAGCATCCTGGAGGACTCCTCCATCCTGGCCAAGTTGGAAGACGCCGAGCAATTTGAAAGACTGCAATCAGAGAAGCAGCAGAGCTTCAGGATTCGGCAACCTTCCAAAGACGGCACGTTCCAATCCCCCGTGGACCGACTCACCGGCTCCATGTTTGATGAGCTGGAGGACAAAGCTTTCGAGGACCTACCACCCAGTCAGCTGCAGTTTCAGGAACAAATCCAAGATCAGGCAAAGAAAAGCAAACTGCAGGTGAAAAACCAAACCTCTACACCTTCTCACACTGAGGCTGCAGGAAAAACAAAGTCAGAGGATGGAACGGAGAGACACAGCAAGGCGAGGAGGAGCGTAGCAGACCTCCTGAAGAAGACGATGCTTGGGAACGCTGCGACTCCTGTCGGCGTTTCTCGGACCGCCGTGCTGAAGGAGGCGGTTGTTTCTGAGGAGATCAACGTCGCCATGCAGGCCATGGAAACCATTTCTGCTGGAACGACCGACCTCGGGCCTTTCTTTGGACTCCCCAGCAAAGTCAAAGAGCTGATGTACAAGCTGAGAGGAATCCAGCGTTTATACGGTGAGAAGGGTGTTCATCAGGAGAGAGAGGCGCTGTGCACAACCTGGAACACACACAGTAACACACACAGTAACACACACACACAGTAACACACACAGTAACACACACACACAGTAACACACACACACAGTAACACACACACACAGTAACACACACACAGTAACACACACAGTAACACACACACACACAGTAACACACACAGTAACACACACACAGTAACACACACACACAGTAACACACACAGTAACACACACAGTAACACACACACACAGTAACACACACAGTAACACACACACACAGTAACACACACACAGTAACACACACAGTAACACACACAGTAACACACACACACACAGTAACACACACACACAGTAACACACACATTAACACACACACACAGTAACACACACAGTAACACACACACAGTAACACACACACAGTAACACACACACACAGTAACACACACACACAGTAACACACACAGTAACACACACACACAGTAACACACACACACACAGTAACACACACACAGTAACACACACACACACACACACACAGTAACACACACACACAGTAACACACACACACACACACACACAGTAACACACACAGTAACACACACACACAGTAACACACACAGTAACACACACACACACACAGTAACACACACACAGTAACACACACACACAGTAACACACACACAGTAACACACACACACAGTAACACACACACAGTAACACACACAGTAACACACACAGTAACACACACACACAGTAACACACACACAGTAACACACACAGTAACACACACACACACAGTAACACACACAGTAACACACACACACAGTAACACACACACAGTAACACACACACAGTAACACACACACACAGTAACACACACACACAGTAACACACACAGTAACACACACACACACAGTAACACACACACACAGTAACACACACATTAACACACACACACAGTAACACACACAGTAACACACACACAGTAACACACACACAGTAACACACACACACAGTAACACACACACACAGTAACACACACAGTAACACACACACACAGTAACACACACACACACAGTAACACACACACAGTAACACACACACACACACACACACAGTAACACACACACACAGTAACACACACAGTAACACACACAGTAACACACACACACAGTAACACACACAGTAACACACACACAGTAACACACACACACAGTAACACACACACAGTAACACACACACACAGTAACACACACACAGTAACACACACAGTAACACACACACAGTAACACACACAGTAACACACACAGTAACACACACACACAGTAACACACACACAGTAACACACACAGTAACACACACAGTAACACACACACACACAGTAACACACACAGTAACACACACACACAGTAACACACACACAGTAACACACACACAGTAACACACACACACAGTAACACACACACACAGTAACACACACAGTAACACACACACAGTAACACACACACAGTAACACACACACACACACACAGTAACACACACACACAGTAACACACACAGTAACACACACAGTAACACACACACACACAGTAACACACACACACACAGTAACACACACACACACAACACACACACACACACAGTAACACACACACACACAGTAACACACACACACACAGTAACACACACACACGCACGTCTTGCTATACATGTGTTGACATTGTATTGACTTCCATTGATTTTACTATGCCTAACCCAGACACTTTCCCTAAACCTAACCATTACTGATACCTGCCTAACCCTAACCTTAACCTAAACCTAATTCACACCATACCTCTAAACCTAACTAGTAGAGTTTAATAGCTAGTTAAACATTGTGGGGACCAGGCAAAATGTCCTCACAACTACAAATGTCCACACAAGGGTGGTGGGCTGTCAAAGGTTGGTCCTCACAAGTATAGCTATACATGTACAGTAACACACACACACACACACAGTAACACACTCACACAGTAACACACACACACACAGTAACACACACAGTAACACACACACACACAGTAACACACACAGTAACACACACACAGTAACACACACACAGTAACACACACACAGTAACACACACACAGTAACACACACACACAGTAACACACTCACACAGTAACACACACACACACACACAGTAACACACTCACACAGTAACACACACACAGTAACACACACACACAGTAACACACACACAGTAACACACACACACAGTAACACACACACAGTAACACACACACAGTAACACACACACAGTAACACACACACACAGTAACACACAGTAACACACACACACAGTAACACACAGTAACACACACAGTAACACACACAGTAACACACACACACAGTAACACACAGTAACACACACACACAGTAACACACACAGTAACACACACACAGTAACACACACACAGTAACACACACACACAGTAACACACACACACAGTAACACACACACACACACAGTAACACACAGTAACACACAGTAACACACACAGTAACACACACAGTAACACACAGTAACACACAGTAACACACACACACACAGTAACACACAGTAACACACAGTAACACACACACACAGTAACACACACAGTAACACACACAGTAACACACAGTAACACACACAGTAACACACACACACACACAGTAACACACACAGTAACACACACAGTAACACACAGTAACACACACACACAGTAACACACACAGTAACACACACAGTAACACACACACACAGTAACACACACACAGTAACACACACACAGTAACACACACACACAGTAACACACACACACAGTAACACACAGTAACACACACACACAGTAACACACAGTAACACACACACACACAGTAACACACACAGTAACACACACACACAGTAACACACAGTAACACACACACACAGTAACACACACAGTAACACACACACACAGTAACACACACACACAGTAACACACACACACACACAGTAACACACAGTAACACACAGTAACACACAGTAACACACACAGTAACACACACAGTAACACACAGTAACACACAGTAACACACACAGTAACACACAGTAACACACAGTAACACACACACACAGTAACACACACAGTAACACACACAGTAACACACACAGTAACACACACACAGTAACACACACAGTAACACACACAGTAACACACAGTAACACACACACACAGTAACACACACAGTAACACACACAGTAACACACACAGTAACACACACACACACACAGTAACACACACAGTAACACACACAGTAACACACACACACAGTAACACACACAGTAACACACACACACAGTAACACACACACACAGTAACACACACACACACAGTAACACACACAGTAACACACACACAGTAACACACACACAGTAACACACTCACACAGTAACACACACACACAGTAACACACACACACAGTAACACACACACAGTAACACACACACACAGTAACACACACAGTAACACACACACAGTAACACACACACAGTAACACACACACACAGTAACACACACACACAGTAACACACACACAGTAACACACACACACAGTAACACACACACAGTAACACACACACAGTAACACACACACACAGTAACACACACACAGTAACACACACACAGTAACACACAGTAACACACACACACAGTAACACACACAGTAACACACACACACAGTAACACACAGTAACACACACACACAGTAACACACAGTAACACACACACACAGTAACACACACAGTAACACACACACACAGTAACACACACACACACAGTAACACACAGTAACACACACACACAGTAACACACACACACAGTAACACACAGTAACACACACACACACAGTAACACACAGTAACACACACACACACACACACAGTAACACACACAGTAACACACACAGTAACACACACACACACACACAGTAACACACGCAGTAACACACACAGTAACACACGCAGTAACACACACAGTAACACACACACACACACACACAGTAACACACACACAGTAACACACACACACACACACACACACACAGTAACACACACAGTAACACACACAGTAACACACACACACACAGTAACACACACACACAGTAACACACACAGTAACACACACATTAACACACACACACAGTAACACACACACAGTAACACACACACACAGTAACACACACACACACAGTAACACACACACACAGTAACACACACAGTAACACACACACACACAGTAACACACACACAGTAACACACACACACAGTAACACACACAGTAACACACACACACACAGTAACACACACACACACAGTAACACACACACACACACACACACACACAGTAACACACACACACACAGTAACACACACAGTAACACACACACACACAGTAACACACACACAGTAACACACACACAGTAACACACACACACAGTAACACACACAGTCACACACACACACAGTAACACACACACACAGTAACACACACACAGTAACACACACAGTAACACACACACAGTAACACACACACACAGTAACACACACACAGTAACACACACACACACAGTAACACACAGTAACACACACACACAGTAACACACAGTAACACACACACACAGTAACACACACAGTAACACACACACACAGTAACACACAGTAACACACACACACAGTAACACACACACACGCACGTCTTGCTATACATGTGTTGACATTGTATTGACTTCCATTGATTTTACTATGCCTAACCCAGACACTTTCCCTAAGCCTAACCATTACTGATACCTGCCTAACCTTAACCTAAACCTAATTCACACCATACCTCTAAACCTAACTAGTAGAGTTTAATAGCTAGTTAAACATTGTGGGGACCAGGCAAAATGTCCTCACAACTACAAATGTCCACACAAGGGTGGTGGGCTGTCAAAGGTTGGTCCTCACAAGTATAGCTATACATGTACAGTAACACACACACACACACAGTAACACACTCACACAGTAACACACACACACACAGTAACACACACAGTAACACACACACACACAGTAACACACTCACACAGTAACACACACACACACAGTAACACACACAGTAACACACACACAGTAACACACACACACAGTAACACACACACAGTAACACACACACACAGTAACACACACACAGTAACACACACACACAGTAACACACTCACACAGTAACACACACACACACAGTAACACACACACACAGTAACACACACACACAGTAACACACACAGTAACACACACAGTAACACACACAGTAACACACACACAGTAACACACACACACAGTAACACACACAGTAACACACACACAGTAACACACACACACAGTAACACACACACACAGTAACACACACACAGTAACACACACACACACACACACACAGTAACACACACACACAGTAACACACACACACAGTAACACACACACAGTAACACACACAGTAACACACACACAGTAACACACACACACAGTAACACACACACAGTAACACACACACACAGTAACACACACACAGTAACACACACACACAGTAACACACACACAGTAACACACACAGTAACACACACAGTAACACACACACACAGTAACACACACAGTAACACACACACACAGTAACACACACACACAGTAACACACACACACAGTAACACACACACACAGTAACACACACAGTAACACACACACACAGTAACACACACACAGTAACACACACACAGTAACACACACAGTAACACACACAGTAACACACACACACAGTAACACACACACACAGTAACACACACACACAGTAACACACACACACACAGTAACACACACACACAGTAACACACACACACACAGTAACACACACACACAGTAACACACACACACAGTAACACACTCACACAGTAACACACACACACATAACACACACACAGTAACACACACAGTAACACACACACAGTAACACACACACAGTAACACACTCACACAGTAACACACACACAGTAACACACACACAGTAACACACACACACAGTAACACACACACAGTAACACACACACACAGTAACACACACACACACAGTAACACACACACACACAGTAACACACACACACACACACAGTAACACACACAGTAACACACACACACAGTAACACACAGTAACACACACACACAGTAACACACACACAGTAACACACACACAGTAACACACACACACAGTAACACACAGTAACACACACACACAGTAACACACACAGTAACACACACACAGTAACACACACAGTAACACACACACAGTAACACACACACAGTAACACACACACACACAGTAACACACACACACACACACACACACACACAGTAACACACACAGTAACACACACACACAGTAACACACAGTAACACAGACAGTAACACAGACAGTAACACACACACACAGTAACACACACACACACAGTAACACACACACACAGTAACACACACACACAGTAACACACACAGTAACACACACAGTAACACACACACACAGTAACACACACACACAGTAACACACACACACAGTAACACACACACACAGTAACACACACACACACACAGTAACACACACAGTAACACACACACACACAGTAACACACAGTAACACACACAGTAACACACACACAGTAACACACACACACACAGTAACACACACACACACAGTAACACACACACAGTAACACACACACACACAGTAACACACACAGTAACACACACAGTAACACACACACACACAGTAACACACACAGTAACACACACACAGTATCACACACACACAGTAACACACACAGTAACACACACACACAGTAACACACACAGTAACACACACACAGTAACACACACACACAGTAACACACACACACAGTAACACACACACAGTAACACACACACACAGTAACACACACACACAGTAACACACACACACAGTAACACACACACAGTAACACACACACACAGTAACACACACACAGTAACACACACACAGTAACACACACACACAGTAACACACACACAGTAACACACACAGTAACACACACACACAGTAACACACACACACAGTAACACACACAGTAACACACACAGTAACACACACACACAGTAACACACAGTAACACACACACACAGTAACACACACAGTAACACACACACACAGTAACACACACAGTAACACACACACACAGTAACACACACAGTAACACACACACACAGTAACACACACACACAGTAACACACACACACAGTAACACACAGTAACACACACACACAGTAACACACACACACAGTAACACACAGTAACACACACACACACAGTAACACACAGTAACACACAGTAACACACACACAGTAACACACACACACACACACACAGTAACACACACACACACACAGTAACACACACAGTAACACACACAGTAACACACACACACACAGTAACACACACAGTAACACACACACACAGTAACACACACAGTAACACACACAGTAACACACACAGTAACACACACACACACAGTAACACACACAGTAACACACACAGTAACACACACAAGTAACACACACACACACAGTAACACACACACAGTAACACACACACACACACACACACAGTAACACACACACACACAGTAACACACACTCCTCATGGTCCCTCAGTGAAACCCCGACCGTACTCAGTCGTTTCACGTTCATTTTTACCAGCTCTATATCTTTGATTTTTCAGAATCCTCTTGTTGATGTTGACTTTTAGAGCAGTTCTTATCTTCCTACAGTAAGCCTGAGTAGATGGAGGATTTCAGGATGTTCTGCTATATTTGATGTCTCTAAACAGCTGTTACAGAATAACATGGCATCCATCTGCTCCACTGCTTTGTGTGTCAGACTGGCAGGAAACGTGTCTGAACCTGGACTGTGTCCAGCAGAGGAAGAACCTGATCTACTCCCTTCCCACCAGCGGAGGGAAGACTCTGGTGGCAGAGATCCTCATCCTCAGAGAGCTGCTGTGCAGGAGGAAGGACTGTTTGTTCATCTTACCGTACATATCACTGGTGCAGGAGAAGGTAGCTACTGGGACACGCACAGTCCAAACAGCAGCTGATCGTTAATGGGCAAAAACAGTTCCAGTCATACACAGCAACAGTTTTAGAATATAGGAAACACCTTAGCTGCGGCATTTATGTTTGTTTGTTTTTTAAAGAATTCAAGTGGATCAGTACAAGTGTGACACCACTTCTACATACAATTCATCTTAAACTGTTAGCGCCCCTTCCCCCCAACCTGTTGTTTTTTTTCTTCCATCTTGCTTTAAAGGTGCGAGGCCTGGCGACCTTTGGCCTGGAGCTAGACTTCATGGTGGAAGAATATGCTGGCAGTAAGGGAAGGTTTCCACCTGTGAAGAGAAGAAACCAGAGATACCTGTACGTCGCTACGATAGAGAAGGCCCACAGCCTGGTCAACTCGCTGATAGAAACCAGCAGGCTGGAGAACCTGGGGCTGCTGGTGGTGGATGAGGTGCAAACTCTTCTCAGTTCCGTGGCAACTTAAGCAGAAGGAAAGAGCCAGAGAAAAGTTGAATGCAGCATGTTTTCCTGTTCCTTTTGCAGCTTCACATGCTGGGGGATGGCAGCAGAGGGGCTGGGATTGAAATGACTCTGGCCAAAGTTCTGTACATGAGCAGTAAGCGGCTTCTTCAGTGAAACCTGAGCAGGTTAATTCATCAGTGAATGAAGGAAAAGTGCCACTCTGTTGTTTCAGACGCAACCCAGATTATTGGAATGAGCGCCACCTTGGGAAACATCAGGGATCTGCAGACGTTTCTGGAGGCAGAAAATTACACCAATGACTTCAGACCGGTAAGAGGAAGAGCCTGCCAGCTGACGTGTTTATATGTATTTACATTATATATATGGGTAATTAATGGGTTTAACAGCAGTATTAATATTGGATATTGTTATTGTTCAAATTTTCATATTGGTGCAGGCAGCTGTTATTTTTATGTGCACATCTTGCAAAGCTGTATTATAGGTTGTAATCAAACTTTTTGTCATGTGACCTGCGTAGTGAGCAGACAGCTGCCGATGTGGTGGTGGAAGCTGAAACACTATCCATTAAACTTAATGACATTTAAAGCAAAGCACTTGATTGGTCACTTTCTTTAGTAAAACTGTCTGCACACTGTTAACTGGAACCAATATGAAGTACATTTGGGCAAAAAGGTATTTGGCAGCCACTTAAAAAGATGAGAGAGGTCAGAATGTGAAAAAGAAATCCAGGAAATCACATTGTATGATTTTTTTTAAAGAATTTATTTGTATATTAGTGCAGAAAATAAGCATTTAGCACCAACAAACAAGGAAGAATTCTGACCCTCACAGACCTGTTACTACTTCTTTAAGAAGCTCTTCTATCCTCCACTCATTACCTGTATTAATAGCTCCTGTTTGAATTCGTTATCTGTGTAAATACACCTGTCTACACATTCAAACAGTCAGACTCCAAACTCGCCATGTTCGGAGGAGGAAGAATGCCGAGTTACATCCCAAGAACACCATACCCACTGTGAGGCATGGGGGTGGAAGCATTATGCTTTGGGGCTGCTTTTCTGCAAAGGGGACAGGGCGACTGATCCGTATTAAGGAAAGGATGAATGAGGTCATGTATAGGGAGATTTTGGGCAAAAACCTCCTTCCATCAGTGAGAGCATTGAAGATGAAACGTGGCTGGATCTTCCAGCATGACAATGATCCCAAACACATCGCCCGGGCAACGAAGGAGTGGCTATGTAAAAAGCATTTCAAGGTCCTGGAGTGGCCTAGCCAGTCTCCAGACCTCAATCCAATAGAGAATCTGTGGAGGGAGTTGAAAGTCTGTGTTGCCTAGCGACAACATCCCAGCTGTAGAGAAGATCTGCATGGAGCAATGGGCCAAAATATCAGCTACAGTGTGTGAGAACCTGGTGAAGACCTACAGGAAACCTTTGACCGACCAAGGTTACGTTACAAAGGATTGGAATGAACTTTCGTTATTGACCAAATACTTATTTTCTGCACCAATATACAAATAAATTCTTTAAAAATCATACAACATAATTTCCTGGATTTAATATTTTTACATTCTGTCTGTGACAGTTAAAGTGCACCTATGATGAAAATTACAGACCTCTCTCATCTTTTTAAGGGGGACAACTTGCGCAAATTGTTAGCAGCCAAATACTGTTTTGCCCCACTGTGTGCGTTATGAGCCGAATGATCAAGTCATGCCAGAACTGTAACAAAGTGTGTGCTCTGGTTCCCCTGGCAGTTAGGGTCAGCAGGATTCTGACTGGTTGGTACCGGGGACAGAAACACATTCTCTCTGAGGACTCCCCTTCAGTTTGAGTGGTTTTTGTTTTTAGCTGGATTAACGTCGCTCTGCTGTTTCAAGGTTCAGCTGAATGAATATGTTAAACTGAACGACACGATCTATGAAGTTGACCCGAAGGAAGAGAACTGCTTCCGATTCTCCCGGCTCCTCAACTTTAAAGTGAGTTTGGCATTTATGTTCACGTATCTGTTATTCTAGTGGTGTCATTTCACCAGTCGACATCTAACCGTCTGCCATCCTGGCTTTCTGTCACTCAGCAGTTCTCTGTGATCGTGACCAAGTCATCAATGAAAGATTTATACTTTATTGATCAAAGATGGGCAGGATGAGAACACATGTGTGAGGTCATTACTGAACAGATGAAATCAATGTTTGATCATAACATTTTACAGTATTCAAGCTCAATGCAGAAGATTGATCCGGATCACATCATCGCTCTGGTGACTGAAGTCATCCCAGTGCATTCATGTCTGGTCTTCTGTCCTACTAAGAAAAACTGTGAGAATGTGGCAGGGATGATCTGCAAGTATCTAAAAGGGTGAGTGGTCTGCAGAGCCTCTTGTCCTCCATAGATGCAGCCGCTGCTACTCACACCTGCTCTTTGCTCTCTCAGAGACTTCCTGCAGCACCGTGAGACTGAGAAGGCCACGCTCCTCCAGGAGCTGAAGGACAGTGGGAGCGGCTCCATGTGTCCTGTGCTCAGGAGGACCGTGCCCTACGGCGTGGCCTACCACCACAGTGGGCTCACCTCGGAGGAGAGGAAACTGGTGGAGGAGGCCTACTCCAGGGGTGTGCTCTGTCTCCTCACCTGCACCTCCACTCTGGCAGCAGGGATCAACCTCCCGGCCCGCAGGTCAGATCATGCTTTCTTCATTTCCCAACCTAAAGCCCCTCTACAGCCTCCTCCATAGCAGCTGTAGTGTTCGTCATTATGCTGCTGCTGTTTCCACCTCTTTTTTTATTTTCCATGTTCAGACATGCACAGTAGACAGAGCAACTGTTTCTGTTCATATCTAGAAGTTTCCAGGATGCTTTCCTAGAACTGTGCCGGCGCGGTGGCAGCATGTTGGAGCAGCTCTGTCACATTAGTTCTGATTAGTTGGTTTTCTAGACTTTCGTTCATCCGTTTGTTGGTTGAGGCGCTGCATGTTTGGAAGATTATTCCCTCTGGTTCTGGATGCTGTGCAGCTGGAAGGATTTTTTTCTCTTACTTTTTTACTTTAGGCCAATTATTATGATGTGTAACCATGACAATAGGCCTGTCACAATAAATCAATCGCATGATAAATTCAAATGAGCTCAATAATTCTCCCAGCCATTATAATCATCATTAGCATGCTTGCTTGTTTTCCCCGTGTGTCTGCCTCTTCCTACCAGAGAGACTGGATGAAAAACGTCAGATATGATCCATATATCTGTAGTGGGAAAGTTAAATATGATCTTATTTTTTTATTCAAATTGAGTGTTTTTTTTGTTAGTTTGGAATTTTTGTTAACAAAACTCCTAACTGGTAGTTTATCCTGTTTATCTTGTCTGAGCCAAGTGATATTTTGGCTGATATTGATTACAGAGTTTCATCCATTTTTATGTTTCAGTGATTTTTCATTTATATTGGGCTTTAAAAATAAATGTCTTCCAGTTGCAATGGAAAACGTTGTTTTGAAATGAAAGTTTATTATTGGTTGAGGGGTGTACATGCAATATTATTACATTAGTTGAAAATGGTCTCAAAATGACATTATAATTTATTGCAATAATTTTTGTCCAGCAAAATTAGTTATTGAGATAGGCCTACATGGCAACAAGATATTGTTTTTATAACTGGTAGCAGTTGATTAGCATCTCAAAAGCCTAATTAATACATGAACCATGACCCCAAATCCCGACGGAGTTGAGAAGGAGGCTTCATGGATACAGAGCAGGAGCAACGAGCAGAGAGAGGAGGAGGAAATTCCAACCATTTCTTCCATCCATCATAATGGGCAAGGATCATCTCTCCTACTCCAATATCTCCCTAACCAAACAGCCAGAGACGGATTTAAAGAGGAGTGGCAAATGAAGTGGATAAGCCCTTCATGCCAACAGCTGATTATGTCATCCAGGACATATCAATGTTTGATATCGTCTCTACAGCCCAGATGTTGAGCTGTTAGCGCGTCATGGCAGTAATGAGACGGTCTTCAATCAGAGACTTCTTCAGATTGGTTGTAAGACTGACTGCTACTGGAGCTCCTTCCTGCCCCCAGCATCACCATCCACAATGACTCTTTGAAGATACTTGGATGATATGAATGTTGCCATCATCTATATTCCCGTTGGGATGAATAAAGTAGTTTTGACTTGAATGTTTGTACGCTTAAAGAAGGATGCAATAGTGAGCAACTGTTTTCCAGAGGCTGTTAATACAATAAAATAAAACAATGACACAGATATATCTGCTTGATCACTCCCATGTGTTCCTTATCTTCTGTGCCTGCCTTTCCCACAGGGTGATCCTGCGCTCCCCTTATCTGGCCACAGACTTCCTGAGGAGGAGTCAGTACAAACAGATGGTCGGCCGAGCCGGTCGAGCTGGGATCGACACCATCGGAGAGAGCATCCTCATCCTACAGGAGAAGGACAGGAGTATGGTAACGTCGCCACTCAGGGGGTTTTTAATTACAGGCATGAAAACTTCTCACTGTTTTTAAATGTGGTTGGATTGTCTGCTTCTCTTAATGTCCAGTGCCCATCTACAACATAAACTGTGGCTTTGTTAATAATGAAGAATTTGTTTTCATTCATGAGAAATATTTATTTTCTGTTGAAATATGAAGGCAATGTTTTGTGACCCAAAGAAAAGAGTTTAAGGGGTTTTAAAGTTGTTTGTTTTTTGCACTGAAACCTTCAAATGTTCAGTGTTGTTGCCTCAGGGAATTCATTCTGGTTGCACAGCTGTAAAACCCAACAGATTGTGGTTTTCTTTTTAGGCCAAAGAACTGGTGTGCGCCCCCATGGAGAACTGTTATAGCAACCTAATGCAGGACGAGGGGAAAGGCCTCCTCAGTCTGATCCTGTCGCTGATTGGATTAAACGTAAATTTCTCTTCCTGTTGATTCTCTCTTTTGTTTTTGCTTGTATGTCTAAATCTAAATACATGCAGTAAAAATGACCTGCATGCAGTTTCATCTAGTTATAGTCATTTTTGGTTGGGTTTTGAGAGCTCTGATCTGTTGTAGTCTTGTGAATATAAAGAAGATGGATGTCTCTTCAGATGGTTCATGGTACGATCAACAGTCCTGAAACATATTATATTTACAACCAGATTTTAAACTTGATTGGCCCTAACCGGTGACCGGGACACAAGCAACAACGCTACTCAGTGTGGAAGTATTTACTGAGGGAAGTTAGTTATTTTCACCATCACTGAGGTGTTAAAGCAGAGATGTTAGAACCTATTTAAAACTTTCTGCAACAAGTCTGCTGATCATTAAGTTGTGGAAGAGAGTCAGATTTACAGCAAATAACAGGAAGGCTGAAGATCATGCAGCAAATTTGCTCTATTTCATCCTTCTGAGCTTTAAACCTCTGTTAAGGAACAGGCTGGATTTGGGAACGTTGGAATCCTTTCAGAGTGACGATCTGTTTCCATAAACATAAACACTGACATCAGCCGCTCTAACGGACCTAATCCCTGTTAGAACATGATGAAGACAGAATACAGTGTGAACTCATGTTTTAACCAGTGGGGGGCAGCAGTGACTCAGTAGGAAGGGTAGTTGTCTGGCATTCAGAGGGTTATGGGTTTGATTCCAGTTTTCCAAACCATATGTGCCCTCATGCAAGGCACTTAAGCCCAGTACATTAATGTGTTCATGGTGTGAGTAGGGTAGGTGAATATGACTAGAATAACTATTGTTATTGTCAATGCTCCTCTTATATTATAGTCCTTAAAGAAACATCAGATCTGTAGCAACAGGTCAAAGGTCAGAAAACCAGAGTTTGGAAATTGGAAACAAAATTCTGATCATTGCATGTCTATTTAACACTTCATTATTATTTATGTTGATCTTTTTTCCTTCTGGTCAAATTCAAGAAAGTAGCTGAACATGACATGAAGCTTGTGGTTGTGAGCTGGTCTGGTGTTGCTGCAGATCACTGCGTCGCTGCAGCAGATTGAGGACTTTCTGCGCGGGACGCTGCTATTTGTGCAGCAGCAGCAGCTGTGTACAGACGGGAGTCTGTGGGACGTGGTGCGGCGCTGTGTCGACCTGCTGAAGGAGAAGGACCTCATCACCATCACAGGAAATGACTCATCCAGCCCGACGCTGCAGATCACCAGACTGGGCAGGGCAGCTTACAAAGGTGGCGTATCAGTGCTCAGATAGATTATAGACACCATCTCTGTTTGGATGGGGTCATTCAGGGAGATGGCCCCACCCTCACATATAAGGCTTTAAAGTTGGGGGGGCTCTGCTGTCAGTCAGCAGTGGGGTCTCCAGTTACCTACCGTAATTTCAACCCTAATTTTATTATTTTGATCAATACATGTATTAAATTTTCACACTGACACAGAAACAGATGCATAGATCAAATGTAGGGGTGGGGGTGCTGGGGGTGTAGCATGGCAGTCTTTTACCCCTGATTCTACACCGGGAACAGGGACCAGGTGTTCGGGTGTGGGTTTTGGGACTCTGGCACGGCCTCAGGCCAGATTCCATCATGGAGGGTTCCTGCCTGCTGGCTTATGGTTCCCAGGGATGTATTGTGCTGGCTCTGGGCCCGGTTCTGGTAGAGATCCCATTCTCTAGTCCTCCTTAGGAGATCCTGGTTGGATGTGGCGGTGGTGTTGAGTCAGAGTTCAGTGCCCTGCTGCTCTCTTCTACCTCTTGAACAACTAATAGATTCCTCTTCTCACTTGAAGGGCTGCTGCAGGTTAACTTGGTTTAAAAAGCAAAACAAATATAGATCCAGGTATTCATTTATATTTAGTCACTTAGCAGATGCTTTCATCTAAAGTGACTTACAGATGAGGAACATAACAAGCATAAACTAGGTCAGAGTCACACAGTGTAAGTAAGTGCACCAGAATATATTTTTATTTTATTTTTTCCAGAGGAAGTTGCAAAAAAAGTTCTGCTTTTAGCCTTTCAATGAAGATGGTAAAGGAGGCTGCTGTGCGAGCAGAGCTGGGCAGGTCATTCCACCATTGTGGGATCAGAGAGCTAAAAAGTGCAGTCACTGATCTTTTGCCACATGGTGCAGGAACTGCCAGTCGCTGCTCTTTGGCAGAGCTCAAGTTGGGGGTAGGAGTATAGACCTGGACCTGAGTGTTCAGGTAGAGAGGGGCTTTAAAGTTTACCACTCTGTAGGTGAGTGTCAGAGCTTTGAATCTGATGCAGGCAGCTACTGGAAGCCAGTGGAGAGATCTGAAAAGAGGAGTGACATGAGTTCTTTTTGTCTGGTTAAAAAATGAGACATGCACCTGCATTTTGGATCATCTGCAGAGGGTTGTGTGTGCAGGCTGGTTGACCTGTAAGAAGTGCATTGCAGTAATCAAGGTGAGAGATGACATGTGGCTGCACAAGGAGTTGGGTGGCATAAGCCCGATGTTGTACAGAGAAAATCTGCATGCACGAGAAATGGTAGAAATGTTCTCTTTGAAGGTTAGCTGGTCATCAATGATGACCTCAAACCCTTTGTTGACTTTGTGGGGACGATCGCTGAAGATCCCAAGCTGATTGTGAAGTACAAAAGGGCTGACGGGAACGACGAGGACTTCTGTCATGGACACATTCAGCTGGAGATGTTTTTCTTTCATCCCAGCGGAGATGTCAGAGAGCCAGGCAGAAACTTGAGCTGACGCAGTCGTGTCATCCGGAAGAGCTGATCGTCATCAGCATAGCAGTGGTAAGAGAAACCATGTGAGGGAATGATGGAGCTCAGAGACTTGGTTTAGACCGAGAAGGGAACGGTACCAAGAACAGAGCCCTGACGAACACCAGTGGAGAGGTGGTGAAATAGAGGTTCCTCCACCTGCCAGGAAACTGTGAATGTTCAACAATATCCACTTCTGAAACCTGACTTTTTAGTGTCAACAAGGTTGTTGAGCAACAGAAAGTTGGTAATCTGTGTGAAAGCTGATCGCTCCAGGGTTTTGGCTAGAAAGGATAATAATGAAACTGGTCTGTAATGTTCTACAAGTGAAGGTTGGAGGGTTGGTTTCTTAAGTAATGGTCTCACTCGATCCTCTTTAAATGGGGTGGGGAAAGTGCCAGTTGAAAGGGACGAGTTGATTAGTTGAGTTATTGCTGGGATTAGCGTGGGTGCTACGGCTCGGAGGAGGGAATGGGAACAAGGGGACATGTGGTGGGTTGACGAAAAAGAAGTCATGATGTCCTTCTCAGACAGGAGAAGGTTGAAAAAGTTACGATGTCTGAGGGTGTGGCAGGGTTGCAGATAGGTTTATTCTGCTTATTGGTAAATGGACCGAACTTAAATTACACTTTTCTAGTCATACTGACCAGGAAAAGGCTGGAATTGAAGAAGGCTCATCTGGCATCAATCATCTTTGACAAGAGAAACATCATTGAAGACCAGCATTGTTCATGTACAGCAGGGTACGGTGGTAAACTCTTTTACCATCAGTTAGCCGGGTGGTGGCGTGGTTCAGCTGTAGAGCGGGCGCCCCATAAATGGAGGCTGTAGTCCTCAGCGCAGCTATCCTGGGTTCGACTCCAGACTTGGGAACATTTGCCGTATGTCTCTCCCCCGTTCTCTCTCCCACATTTCCTGACTACAAACTGTCCAATAAAGGCCACCAGAGCCAAAAAATCTGTTATAACATAAGAACATAACAATAGCCTACTAGGTGGCTAGCGCTAGGCTTTCTGTGATTGATATTACCATATATGGTCTGATTGCTGAGATCATACCTGACCATTGTCTTACCAAGAATGTCTACAAATGTACATTCTTGTTTATAGTTGTCTTGTTGAGTTGACGGTGTGGTCTACCACACCGCTTTATCCAACAGAGATATTTGTCCATGTTTTTGGTTTGGTTTGGGAAAGGGAATAAAATAAACTCTGTTGCTTATCCTCTCAGGATACTGTGTATCACCATGTGACCCAGGAACCAAGTTTAACCATTTTTGTATCTTAAAACACAAATACTGCCCAGAAAACGAGAAAAGTCTTACAGGTCCTAATGTGTCTCTATGGTGTGAGACGGAGAGAGTGTCAGAGTGTTTATTTCCAGGAAACTGGTAGTTAAATGCTATCGGTTCATTTGCATTCAGGGGGTGGGTCTGAGCTGGACTGAGCAACAGGTCAAATGTTGCAAGGTTTCTACTCTTCTCACCATCTCCAAGTTTTAGTCCAGCCAATCATTCCGTTAGGCTACTGGGAGATGACCTCTTTGTAGAGCAGAACTGCCCTGACACATGTAGATATCCGACTTCTACTCATGGAACACCTGAAATACTGAGGTACTCAGTGGGTAGAGTAGTTGTCTTGCAATCGGAGGGTCGGAGGTTCAACTCCAGCTCAGAGGGTCGTAGGTTAGACTCCTGCTCTCTCTTGTCACATGTCAATGTGCAAGGCACCTAACCCCAAGTTGCCTGTTGAGCTCTGTATCGGTGTATGAATGTGTGCATGTTTAGGAATAGGTGAATGTGGCTCCATTGTAAAAAACGTGCTTTGAGTGGTCAGTAGGACTAGAAAAGCATTATATAAGTTCAGTCCATTTTCCAGCCATTCATGCAGAGAGCAGGTGGTCCTCTAAAGCTGCTTTCTAACTCATAATTAAGGTAATCCAGCAGCTGATG